>BLSH010118350.1:1006944-1025025 GCA_018402905.1 Glandirana rugosa
CCCCCCTCTTTTTCTTCAGAGACTTTTTTTGCACGGAAGACACAGAGAGTATTCTCTTCCTTCACTGTGTTGAACTTTCTGGTGTAACCGGGAGGAGACTACATTACTTGGTCTCTCCCTTCATGGAAAAAGGAAGAATATTGATTTAATTTATTCCGTTCTCATTTTCTGCTGCATTCATAGACTATACACTTATGTAATTTTCTTGGGCGCTGCAACCTTTTTATTTATTCTGTTTAAACAATTTTCTGATCTATTGTTTATTTGCGAGCTGCCCGACGCTTCAATACTGTTTACAATAATTTATATCTCATTTTCATAGTGGGCGCGGTTTATCTTATATATATGTACCATTGTTATTGACGCAGATAGCTGTCATAACCCCGGTATATTTTTAAATGGTGGGCGGTCCGCTTTGACATAAAAGTAGTCCCGATGGTGAATCACTTTTATAGGAAGCAGGGGAGGTGCCCACTCCCCTCCCGCAGCTTCCTGGTCATTTTAAGTGTAAATGTGAGATCTGAGGTCTTTTTGACCCCAGATCTCACATTAAAGAGGCCCTGTCCTGCTTATTTCTTTTACAAGGGATGTTTACATTCCGTGTAATAGAGATAAAAGTGATCAATTTTTTTTTTAAAGGGACAGTGTAAAAATAAAAAATAAAATAAATAAATAAAATTTAAAGCACCCTGTCCCTCCAAGCGCATACTCAAGTCGTGCCAGCATATGTAAACAGTGTTCAAACCACACATGTGGTATCGCCATGATTGTTAGAGCGAGAGCAAAAATTCTAGCACATGACCTCTGTAACTCTAAACTGGTAACCTGTAGAAATTTTCAAACGTTGCCTATGGAGATTTTTAAGTACCATAGTCTGTTGCCATTCCATGAGTGTGCGCAATTTTAAAGCATGACATGTTAGGTATTAATTTGCTCGGTATAACATCATGTTTCACATTCTAGAAATAGATTGGGCTAACTTTACTGTTGTCTTATTTTTTAATTCAAAAAATGTATTTTTTTTGCGAAAACTTGCGTATGTAAGACTGCTGTGCGAATACGGTCTGACATAAAGTATTGCAACAATCTCCATTTTATTCTCTAGAGTCTCTGCTAAAAAAAATATATAATGTTTAAGGGTTCTAAATAATTTTCTAGCAAAAAAGCACATTTTCATCCTTTCCCTTACTATTGAGGTGGTAGTGAAACGGTCAAGTGTTCTGATCAGGGTGGTTAGCAGTCAAGTGCTGGGAACTTTAGCTAACTTCCTCCCGGCATAGGGAACTTGCTGGTAAGATGTTAACTTACAAAGGGTGGCAGAAAGGGATGAATAAGTTATGCCTATGATTTTCCACAAGTCCTGGATCTGGCTAATAGAGAATACAGTAGGTGAAGTGTACTTCTGCTAACCGGATTCTAGGTCCAAGTAGCACATTACTTGGATCTTTAAGAAGGGTACACCCCCTGAAAGCTTGTACTGAAAATTTGAATGTCAATGCAAATAAAAATGTATCATGGACAGTATTCAATTATTTTTGTTTGCAAGTACGCAAATGTGGCTACAATCACCTCATGAATATAATGGGAAATAGAGGGGATGTACTCAAATTGCCTGGTCAGAGTCATGTAGTCCCAGGACTTTTGTAAGACATACTGTATGTGTCTCTTGTGAAAAGGATGACCTGGCAACCCTTAATAAGTAGCACACAGTTACTATAGACTAAGTGGATTATTTGCTGACCCTACCATGATTGCAATGTTTCTGAAATTAGTTTGAAAGGCCACTACTGTCTTCCCCTTTAGCCTTTGAACTATTTTATTTAACCACTTACCTAGTGGGCACTTTCACTCACCTCCTCCCTAGGCCAATTTTCAGCTTTCAACGCTGTCGCACTTTGAATGACAATTGCGCAGTCATGCAACACTGTACTCATATGACATTTTTCATATTTTTTTTGAGATGGATAGAACTTTCTTTTGGTGGTATTTAATCACCACCGGGTTTTTTACTTTTTGCTAAACAAATGAAAAAAGACTTAACATTTTGAAAAAAAAAACGTTTTTCTTAGTTTCTGTAATAAAATTTTGTAAATAATGATTTTTTCTTCTTCACTGATGTGCGTAGATGAGGTTGCACTGATGGGCACTGAAATGCTGCACTGATAGGCTGCACTGATGGGCACTGATAGGCTGCACTGATGGGCACTGATAGGTTGCAATGATGGGCACTGACAGGCTGCAATGATGGACACTAATAGGTGCACTGATGGGCACTGATGAGGAGGCACCGATATGCACTGATAGGCACTGATAGACAACACTGTCAGGTGGTACTGATAGGCAGCACTGATGTCACTGATAGCCAGCACTGATGGACACTGATAGGCAGCAATGATAGTCATCACTGACAGGCAGCACTGATGGGCACTGATTGGCAACACTGGTGGGCACTGATTGGCAACACTGGTGGGCACTGTTGGAGCTGCACTGATCATCAGGACACTGATGATCAGTGCCCTAATTATCAGTGTAGATGTCCCATGTGTGGATTGCCACTTATTAGTTCTCTTCTCCTCACGGGTCAGCAAGCATGAGGAGAGGATTGCCGATAACTGCCAAATCCTGTTTACACTCTGATCAGTTGTGATTGGACACAGCTGATCATATGGTATAGAGCTTATGTGATTGGCTCTTTGGCGATGTGATTGCCAATGCATGCCGCATGGGGCGTGCATCATCTGATGCCCTCCCGGCAATGTGCGACCGCACTGTAGCCGCCATTGGGTTATAGAGCGGTTGTGAAGGGGTTAAAGTAAAGATGAACCCTAAAAATGAACCTCTCCTGATTGCTCCCTGTTGGCCTTGTGAGCTGATAATCTCCTGAGCTCTCCACCTGTGCTGTACTCTTATTAGTTAACAAGAAAAAGCATGAGAGAACCCCCTGTGGGACTTTGGAGGGAGAACCAACTCAGCAAGAAGTAAATAAAATGTAACATTTATTTGTATAGATTAAAAAGGCACATTCCATAATGGTAGTGGATACTGTAGTACCCAACAAGCACAATATGCGTACAAAATACACAACAAAACATAAATAGTGAAGACTTTTCCAGCTTTGGCTTGGTTTTGTTGATGAGTTGACTGGGGGCGTCTCGCTGCTGGTCGGATTTTCCCTTCTGGGTGTCCCCACAAACACTATTTTGTTGGCTGTATGCCGTACAGGTGCCTGACTTTTGGCTAATAGCTGAATATTGGGTGGTTATTATCTGCCATTTTCCTGTGTGTCTGCAAATTTGAGGGCTCTCACCGCAGCTTACATCCATCATCGCCATATGTTTCTGCCGCCCCACATGGTGATGAGGACATCTTAGCAGCCACTGTTGTTCCTGGCTGAGCACTTTATCTGTCTCCTTCTTGTTTGACTCGTGATCAATTTTGGTTAAATGGTTATCTGTAACCTCTCTGTAGACAGTGTTTGACGGTGTCCCATACTTTATGAGCATTGTTTTTAATCACTATGACCACATACCCCTGAGGAAGATATTGCACTACATCGAAACGCGTTGGGTTCTTCTCTGCCTCCTTTGTGTGGCAGATGAGTTGTCTTCTTATCAACTTGTGTGTTCAATGTAAAACATTTGTTAGTCATCACTATTTATGTTTTGTTGTGTATTTTGTATGCATATTGTGCTTGTTGGGTACTATCCACTACTCTTATGGAATGTGCCTTTTTAATCTATACAAATAAATGTTACATTTTATTTACTTCTAGCTGAGTTGGTTCTCCCTTCAAAGTCCCACAGGGGGTTTTCTCATGCTTTTTCTGTCCAATTAGGGATGGGGACACAACCAACCTGCTCATATATATAGTTTACATTTACAACTTCCAAGATATTTAAGTCTATACTTATTAGTTAACAACGTATCCAGTCCTTTCTGTAGGCTGTAGTGTTTAAACCCCCCCGCCCCAGAAAGAGCCGCTGTTCCCCTGTTCCTGGTGCTAATGACCCGCTAGGCAGTACTGCCCTCTCTGGCACACCAAGAACAAAAGAACGTTTTTTTATTGGACGGCAAACAGAGGCAAATAACAGTTGTGTCAATAACTTCGTTTGCAACCGAGATGTTGTCAAAACCACTTATAAAGGGTACCCAAAACTTGGTTCAAGGGGCAAACTTTATACTATCTGTGCTCCTAAGTTAAGGGGCTAAACTAATTATTGGAGATAGACATAGGGCTATGAAATATAGACTTTGGCCAGTGGTAACCAACTATCAGTGGCTAGCGTTGGGGCCCAAGACAATGTTGGAGCATTCTGAATAGAGTTTTTGTAATTCAATCAAAAAAAGGGGAATACTCCTTGGAATGATTCCGTGAGAGTCTCATAATAGGGTGGGGCTCTTTGTTCAAGGGTATAAAAAAGATGGTGGCCAAAAGCCTTTCACCACTCTTAAGCCCACTAAGTGATCTTCAAGGGTGGCAGCAGCCCTGATCACAATAGGAGAGACGCCAGATGAAACAGTAGATGTTCTGGGTGCAGGTATTCTCTCTAGCAGAATACAGGGCCTTGCAATCCTACAGCAACACAGACCTAGACAACACAACTTCAGTGAAGTCCCACCTGGGCAGGGGAATGGGAAACAGTATCTCACATCCATGGTGCACAATCCTCCACCCACAGCCTTGTAAGTTCCTCTACCCTTCTCTCTCAGCTGCTCAATACACTTGCAGACGGGGAGGGAGATGACAGCAGGGGAGGCGTTCTGTATTGCCAACACAATTCCTGTTCCAGTCCTGGATAATGCCTGAACAAAGATGGCTCCATCCTATGCAGAGAAAAGCAGACAAAGATAATGCTAAGAGGAGTACTGTGATCTCAGTGAGAGAGCATAAAAACCTGGAAGTGTTACATTTAAACATTACTTAGCATCCGTGACCTTGACATAAAATGGCATCTGATGATAGGTCCACTGTAGGCTGAAGTTTTTATGTAATGCATTCAGCTCACGGACGCATTGTTGTTTACAGCAAATATTGTTTATGTAGGAAGCAGAGATGTACTTTAGAAAATATATTTTACATTACATGTCAGGATTAACCAAAAACAATAGTTGACCTAATCAACAGGTATGAACCTCAATTATCCCCGCACCTAGGAGGCCATGATGAACATCTCTGGCTCATGGTGTGAATAGGATTTGGTCCCACGCGGAGAGGCGGTTGAGAGCTGTCCGCCATGCCCACAACATCATTACAATTGTTTGAAACCTTTGTGCCAGAAACATCTCTGAGTGATACTGATGTGAAAAACCTGAATATCAGTGTGGGCTTAATTTTATAATACAAATGTTTGCTTCTAGAGCCATAGAGGATAAATTATACCCAATAGGAGCTCTGTTGCAGGACAGATGCTTGGGCTAAAAACTGATATAGTGATTATGAGGAGCTGTTTTTTTTTTTGTCTTGAAACCCAGATACCTGCAATTGATAAGAATTGAATAACTATAATTGTTAAAGTGAAAAATAACCCTGTCTGTACCCATGGGCGTCCGCAGAACTTTTTCCTAAGGGGGGGCATAATTTCAAGGTCATCCATGCTCTGCCCCTTTTTGACAATGTCATAATTACATTATCACGGTCAGAGACTGCAGACCTAGTACAGGAGATGGTCAGAGACTGCAGACATGATCCAGGAGATGGTCAGAGACTGCAGACGTGATACAGGAGACAGTCAGAGACTGCGGACATGATACAGGAGACGGTCAGAAACTGCAGACATGGTACAGGAAACAGTCAGAGACTGCAGACATAGCACAGGAGATGGTCAGAGACTGCGGACATAGTACAGGATACGGTCAGAGACTGCAGACATGGTACAGGAGATGGTCAGAGACTGCAGACATAGTACAGGATACGGTCAGAGACTGAGGACATTGAACTGGAGACAGTCAGAGACTGCATACATAGCACAGGAGACAGTCAGAGACTGCGGACATGGTACAGGAAACGGTCAGAGACTGCATACATGGCCCAAGAGACTGTCAGAAACTGCATACATGGCTCAAGAGGATAAGGACCTAGTGGGGAACCCCTGATCTGATCCCTGATTCCAGGGGGGGGCAATTAACCCCCCCCTTGCCCCTACCTGCGGACACCCATGTCTGTACCGTGCTGGCAGATCTCAAGTGGTTCTAAATAAAGCACAAGCTTCCATAATGTGTACTTGCCTCTATCCAAAGCATCTACTGTGATTTCTGTCTGCTCTCTCCTTCCTCTCCTATCTGCATGCGTTACTTTTGACAGTCTATGCATCAGACAATCCCAGGGTTCGGCCACAACCCTCTTCCAGCACACAGCAGGTGATTGACAGCCGCAACTGTGCATGTTTCCCTATGAGTCTGTGTAGAGGGGGGGTGTGTCCTTTCCCTCCACTCAGGTTTCAGATTACACTTAGCATTATCCTCTATGCTGTGTGACAGCAGATGGCCACCCCTGACTTCTGGAGCTAAAAAATGCTGTTTAAAATGTGTGATTTAGGAGGTTGTAGAGAGAGAGAGCTGCCCATAAACAGGTACAACTTATGTATGAGGATTTGTTCCATCTCTGTGAGGCCAGTCAGTTAACTCGATATATGTAAGGGTTTACAACCATTTTAAAGTTCTCAGGGCTTGGGTTCTACATTGTATGTTAATGCCCCCAATATGTTCCTCTATTTTCACTTTAAAATTTTCCATGGTATGCCTGCTTCAAAAACATCTACAAAACTTGCTGTTTGGCTCTGAGGAAGAAGGAACTCCCTTGAAACGCGTCAACCTGCAGAAACCCCGGCGAGGTTCCCCCTATGTTGTAGTGACTGTTCAGTCTGGAACTACTAAGCCACGATGGTGACCCTTGCGACCCCTTTAGGTACGCCCCTGGTGCAGTGGCATAGTACTTACACCCTACTTGGCTATCATATTTATGCGCAGGAGACAATTGCGGTTGTTGGGTTCTACGTTGAATGGTAATGCCCCCAAAATGTCTCTCTATTTTCACTTTCAAATTTTCCATGGTATGCCTGGTTCAAAAATATATACAGTATAAAGGTAAGATTTTTTTATTATTATTTTTGGGTCAGTTCTCTCCTGCAGACAGCATCCTCCACTGGAGACTGGACCGGACTGGCTTCAGAAAAGCTGGGAAAAAGACAGTACAACCACCCTGAGGAGGATCTCCATCACCAATCAAAGACTTTCTCAACCTTTTCAACACTGAGGAACCCTTGAAAAAAGTCTCGGGGAACCCCTGCTAAAAATTAAAAATCTACAACTCATGATACATTAGTGTGATGGTCAATGGGAAGAATGCTTCTAACATTTGTGGTCATTGGGAAGAATTACCCCCTTACAGATAGCTAAAAATAACAATTATGTCAGTGGGAATTTATCTGAGAGGTGGAAACTGACCATTACTCAACCCCTAACAACCTCTGGAGGAACCCTAGGGTTCCATGGAACCCTGGTTGAGAAACCCTGGCTTATATACATTACCTTTTGGAGAGAGGAATAACATCCATTGTGACATTAACGTGGTTGCCTTCAGTTTGGTCCGATCCCCGGACATTTTAAGGAATATAGAGGAGTCTTACTCATCCGCGCATTTTGACCACCCATAACAGGTGTGTCAACACTGTGGGGTAAGCATACGTCTTATCCGTGGGTGGTGGATTGATCACAATTGTTTAATGCATGTTCACGGTGGCAGCTCCCTAAGGATTTTGATGTTACCCAAGTGGTTGTCATCATGAGAATATATTTCTTTTTTTTGGACTTTTAACACACATATGAACTTTATTTTTTATTTTTATTTTTGCATTTATTTTTACTTTATTTTGTGTCATTTATCCTATTTGGTCACAATAATAGATGAAATTTAGCACATTTTTTTTTTTTTGCAATCCTGATAATATGCACAACACTATTGATTTATAAATTCTTTGGTTTGTATATATTGGGGTTTTGCTAAAATTTGACTGCAAAAGTGGAAAATGCCCCTTAAGCTCCTGCAGATGGAGCAATCAGCTGTCAGTCTAAAGGGGTGAAGGTGGAGCTAGGTGTGACTATTCACTGATAGGACAATCAACAACAGCATCTAAGCAGCTACAGCAGCTGCAGGGGTGACAACGCTGCAGGGATTTCACTGCATAAGGAAGAGCGTTGTCACCCTTAATGATAGTCCCTATCCAGTGGTTCTACTGGCAGGATCAACAGGTATTTACAAGATGTCCTAGGGGTATTTAAAAAACAGAGAGTCTGGTCTTACTGGTATGGGTGTGGGCATACTATACCATATTTGATATTTTATAGTTAGCCCATATGAAGTGTTAACCCTGCAAGAGCCGCTGATTTGTGTCCCAGGATCTCTTCCCGCTAGTGCAGCAGCAGCCAGGCAAACAGCAACTTCCACTCCTCTGGCTCAGAAAAGTCTTGGGGGCGCCTTTTTAAAAGTTCATTACAAGTTAAAATAGTTGTAAACCACATTCATGAAATTTCACCTAACACTACATATATCTGTAGTGCTTGCTTATCGCTTTCCAAAGCTCTAAGTGTCGTTTCTCTCTCGTGCTTCATTCCTTCATACTCACACAGTGTAAGTCCAGACTCCCCGCCCACTGCTGAAACAGGAAGAAAGTTTTCTAACTCTATCTGCACTTTCCAAAGAGTGTAGAAAGGGGCACAGATATACAAGTAAAAATTACTGTATGTAGGGAGATTTGCTTAATCACTGTTTATCATCTGAGGCTATTGACTTCACTGGGTATATGTGAGGGTTTACAACCACTTTAATTTTTATGGGGTTCAGGGAGCTGTGGGATACTCTAGAACACTAGCAGGAAACTTGAGGAGACTCTCCCCTCATAGCCCAGTCCCTTTAGTGGTAGTGGGCATTGGGGCACCTGTAGCAATGTCCCAGACCAGGCAAGCCCTATACTTTCTGCAGCAGTGGTTAACAAAGCAACTGTCACTGAGATTCTTTCCCCTTAGGTCTGTACTCACAGTGCCCCCCCAGGGCTTAGAATGTCTCCCTCAGACTCCAGCAGGCAGAACTTCTCTGTGAAACCTCCAGGGCAGGTCCTTAGTGGTACCCCTCTTTTGCTCCTAAGGGGCTTGAGGCTAGATAGGCCACCCAGCTGAGCACAGGCGGGACCTCGATGAGCAGGCTGGACCTTCAGCAGGATGGCCAGGAAGGGCAGGCAGCCCTGCTGGCTGGGAACCTCCCCCCCAGGGAAAAGAACCCTGCCCTTCAAGGCTCCAGACTATTAACTCTTCAAGATACCATCTGGGCTCCTTCCCCCAAAGGATTGGCTGGAGCTGCATAAATATTAAGGCTACTCATATGACTTTCCCATTCACTACATTCTGGAACCCAAATGAATACAGGGGGAAGCAATCAAACTTGTAGCCTGCAGAGCTCAGAGCAGCCCAAAGCAATCACATGCTGCTCTGCTGATTACAGCATTAAACTTGCCTATCCTTACTAGCAGCCTATTTAGGAGGGTGCTACAAATAGTTTTATTTTAAGAATGAAAAAAAAACTGAAATCACTACACATTCTCATTAAAGCCCTAAAAAATAACGAACATCTGCTGATTTTGGGGGAGAATTCTGGGAGATGAAAATTTCACTCATCTTTATGATGACATTATGAAGATCTTCCTGCTCATTGGGTTGAGTTCTGCGCACACGCCATGCGTTTTCCATGTTACATCCAGGCTGAGATGAATCCTAATTATCCAGAGTCTCAGACATGCATTTTTCGGAACGCCTGTGGCTGCAAACCTATCATTTTCCTGTAGAGATGCAAGCAGCAGATTCTGCTTCTTCTCTTCCCCATCTGATAAAACCTCACAATATTGTCTCCTGTTTAATGATTTCATCCCCTTCAGAATATTTGATCAAGGACAAGAGAAGTGAGATAATTACCTGCCGGAAATGGAGCGCGGTGACAAACGATGTGATGTTCCTTCTGAGACAATCCCATTGTTTTCCCGAAAAATGCAACAATAAATATGGATATTAAAAATGTGAAAAGTGTGATATGTATGCATGCTTTATGTGCACAGAAAACAATAACACATACAGATGAATCATAGGCTATCCCAAAATGGCTCCGACCATCTCACTGCCTGTATAACAAGGGGTTAACCCTTTTGCTGCCTGAGATATTTTTCATTTTTTTTAGGCCTGAAGATTACTTAAAACCCCCAAACATTATATATTTTCTGAAAGCAGACACCCTGGAAATGTGTGTGCTTGTGAAACTGTGACAAACTTTGGAATCCTACATTTTTCATAGGCGATGCTTTAACCACTTCGTGACCGCTCTATAGTCAAAAGACGGCTACAGCATGGCTCTCTCGTTCTGGGAGGGTCTCCATTGACATCCTCTCAAAGCCACGCCCCCCCCCCACGTGCCCCCTGGGGCGTGCTCTGTGATTGAGAGCTGATCACAGATCGTGCCAAAGGGCCAATCATAGCAGCCCTTTATCATGTGACCAGCTGTGTCCAATCACAGCTGATCACATTTAAATAAATTTTCCGGCTATTGGCATTCCTTTCCTCACACGCTGTCACAGCGTGATAAAAGGAGATTAATCAAGGCACTGCATCATCAGTGCAGCCCCATCAGTCCCAATTAGTGCCCTTCAGTGCCGCCTATCAGTGCCCATCAGTGCCGCCTATCAGTGCCCATTACTGCTGCCCATTAGTGCCCATCAGTCCCAATCAGTACCCATCAGCGCCACCTATCAGTGCCCATTACTGCTACCTATCAGTGGCCATCGGTGCCGTCTATCAGTGCCCATCAGTGCCACCTATCAGTGCCCATTACTGCTGCCTATCAGTGCCCATCAGTCCAAATCAGTGCCACCTATCAGTGCCCATCAGCGCAACCTATCAGTGGTCATTACTGCTGCCTATCAGTGCCCATCAGTCCCAATCAGTGTCCATCAGTGCCACCAATCAGTGCCCATCAGTGCTGCCTATCATTGCCCATCAGTGCTGCATATCAGTGCAACCTCATTAGTGTCACCGTATCAGTGCCCATCAGTGTCGCCTCTTTACTGCCTCATCAGCGCACATCAGTGAAGGAGAAATATTATCTGTTTGAAAAATTTTATAACAGAAAAAC
Source organism: Glandirana rugosa (assembly GCA_018402905.1). Taxonomy (NCBI): domain Eukaryota; kingdom Metazoa; phylum Chordata; class Amphibia; order Anura; family Ranidae; genus Glandirana; species Glandirana rugosa. The sequence goes on from BLSH010118350.1 coordinate 1,018,112, forward strand.
ATTCTTATCTGGTGATCTGGCCAGTAAGTCTGTTGTTTTTCACAAGAACAAGGTCTCTTGCAGGTGTATCAGCCACAGGGGTTACACAAAGCTTTAACCACCAACAGGGGTGCTTACAACGATCAGCTTTATTTTTTTTTTCACTTTGAACCTTTATCCAAAAAGAAATAAAAATCTGTTTGCTGTAGCTGCTTATAAAGTGTTAGCTGGAGTTTGGATTTTGGTTTAAATTTTTTGTATCTAAACCTGCAAGTGCATCTAACACTACCCTCCCCCCAGACTGGCAATGCTGCTGTCCAAAGGTGCTCCCTGTGCTCCTTCATCCAGAGTGGCGTCACTACAATACAGCAGGTGTGTTACTTGCCAGATCACCGGGTGAAAACAGTGGGGGGGGGGGCCTTATAAAAAAAACTAATAGCTCATGATTGGTAAACCCTTTGCAACCATTTTTACCTACAAGTAAGCCTATAATAAGGTTTTCCTGTAGGTACCGTGAACTTGCATAGTTTTTGGAGATATTCAGTGTATACGCTTGCACCAACGTCATCGGCGCATGCGCACTGAAGAAACAGGCCGCTTGTTACCGTTTCTTGAGGGCCATGCCGTGACCGGCGGCTCCCACGTGCATGCGCGGGGGTGACGTCGTCGCGACTTCGGCCAATCACAGCGCTGGAGCCGCGAACCCGGAAGTATCTACAGGTGGAAGATGTCTGCCCTGTACTCGGAGTGCCGACTCCGATTCAGGGCATTGTTCTAAGGCAAGCATTTCATAATGTGCTAGTATGCGGTGCATACTAGCTCATTATGCCTTTCACTTGCAGGGGTTTTTTTTTTTCCAAAGTTTACAGCCTCTTTAATACTGCTTTAATTCAGCAATGTGATAGCACACGGTGCATTCCTGAATTCCACCTTATTCAAGTGTAATCATGATTAAGCACAGATGCCTTGTGTGAAACGCGTCTATGAACGTGGTTGTATTGCTGGTACCTGTGGTGCCACCGTGGTGTTCAATAAAGCATTGTGAAGTATCCTAGATGTGCTGCCGTTTTCTTCCTTACACTTGAATACAGCGGAGCGAGTCGTGGTTGGCACTCCGGGTTTTATTTCCATTTACAATTAGCACCTGGAGCGGCGGTTTGCTCTTTGCCTTTTGACTTCCACTTTTAGTTCCCCTGGAATACATTCTCACTTCAAGGATTCCTGTAAAGCAATTAAAATAAAACTGTCACAAAAAAAACAAAAACAAAAACAAAACAACCAATCAGATTCCAGGAAAAGTTGGTTGCAGGAAGAATCATGCGCAGAATGAAAAAATTAGTTTTATTTTGTTTTGTTTCGATTCGTTATTTACTTAAATGAGTGCAATTTGTTTTCGGAATTCCTTTAGTTTATTCAAATTTAAATTGATTCAAATTTTTCTAATTCCATTCGAACTCAAATTTATACTATTTGAAATTTAAATTCTGGAAGATGGTTATATTCTTTCTATTCCATTCTATTCTATTTTTTTTTTATTTTCTATTTCATTCGTTTCTTTTGTATTATATGCTATTCTTTTCTATTCTGTTCAAATTCAAAATTATTCTAATTCGAATTTAGGAAAACGGTTATATTTGTTACATTCTTTCAGGTTTATTATATTCTTTTCTATTGTTTATTCTACTCTATTATATTATATTCTACTATTTTATTTCTTATTCTATTCTTTTCTATTTTATTCTGTTCTTTTCTATTCTATTCAAATTTATTCTATTTGAAATGTAAATTTCAGAAGATGGTTATATTTTTTCTATTTTATTCTGTTCTATTGTTTATTATATTCTATTCCTTTATTTCCTATTCTATTTTATTTTATTCTGTTCTTTTATTTTCTATTCTGTTCTGTTTTATTCTATTCTTTTATTTTCTATTATACTCTATTATACTATTTTCTATTCTATTCCTTTATTTTATTACATTTTATTCTTTTTGGAAATTTGAGTCGAAAAGTATTCAAATTTGATTAAAAAAAGTATTCACATTTGATTACAAAAACGATTTGAATACGAATTTTGTTAACAAAATTGTGATTCGTTATTTCGGATTCATTTAAATTCATTACTATTGTAATTCAGAAATACGGATACATTCAAATCTCCGAATAACAACAAATTTGTCAGAATTTCAATTTGGAATGAAATGAACCGCACATGTCTAGTTAATTTTACATGAATAGTTAGTGTTAAGATTACAGTTAGGGTTATAGCTAGGGTTAGTGTGAGCGTTACAAATAGACGTATTGGTAGAAACAAAGGGAAGGTGAGTGTTAGGGATGTAGAGAGGGTTAATGTTGGAGTTAAAATGAGGGTTAGTAGTGTTAGGAATTAAGGGACAGTTGATGTTAGGGTTACAATGAAGGCTTATGTTAGGGTTAGAGAAGGGGTAAGAGTTAGGGTTACAGGCGGTTAGTGTGAGGATTATAAGTAGGGTTATTGATAGGGATACGAGTGTAGCACCCTCATAGTTTAGAGTAGGCTGCTGGGCAAAATTTAATTCAGCTCTACTCGGATGATTGCTTAGGGCTGCTCAGTGTGCTGTACTGTTACTTGCCCCTGTTTTCTAGAGATTTATGGAACATAGTAGGAGGAAGATCAGAGCCTGCAGCCTGAATATTTATGGAACTCCAGCCAATCCCTGAGGAGGTGTGCCCCAGAAGGTGGGGTGAAGCTCATAAATAGTCTGAGGCCTGAGCAGTAGGGGAACAGTTCCTAGATCCAGATCTGCAGGAGGAGACCTCTGTTGAGGGGCTCTGCCCCCTTAAGGAAGAAACCTGGGGGAAGCCAGCCTGAAAACACCAAGGTCCCAGCTAAGCTTGGATGAGGGGATATTCACAAGTCCTGCTCAAGGATCCAACTGGGTCAGGAGAAAGATCAGGGGATAAAGCCAGGAGGAAGATGTGGGAGAGAGCTGAAGTTGACCATAGGCGGTGTGAGTCTATGTACATCTCCATCACTAGGAAGAGCCTAGTGGATATCGGCAGGAGGCAACCGCTGGTCTTGTGGCTAAGGGAGTACAAGACCCCAATGCTGCAAGTGTGACAGTATGGTACATTGAGACTCTGGGAGGAGTACAGTTCATAGACAGCTTTGGGATCCTTTGGGACCTTACTTTGCAAGAGTGTAGCCAGAAGTTGTGCAGTACAGCCAGCAGTTGTGCAACACAGCCGGGAATTCTGCAGAACCGCCAGGAGTTGTGCAGAGCACCTTGAACTTAAGCAGTCCTCAAGTTGTTCCATTTTTACAGTTCTGGGGTATTCCATGCTCCCCATCACTATGAAAGTTCCAATAAAAAAACATCAAAAACCCCTTGACTGATCTTTGTGCTAGAGGAAGAATGCCGATATGCTGTGTTCCTGGCTGTGTGAGCACTGAGGGGAGAAATAGGACCAAACTACCAATGACTTCTGTGTATTGCTATAAAGGGAAGGTGAGTTAGGGATACAGAGAGGCATAGGTGTGCGCAGCCTATTGCGTTAGGGTGTGCACCTCAAAATTCAAGCACATATGCGTGCGTGACATTTACTGGCCTCTTCCCCACTCTCCATCCTGAAACAATGTGGAGAAGGGGGGAGCAAGGGGGATCCGGGCTGCAGAAAGAAGAGGAACTGGGACAGGAAAGGTGGCGGGGGTGGCATATATTGATACCAATCCCTTGTATTTTCCTCCTGTGGCAGCTGAATGTTGGCAAGAGGTAGAGGAGGAGAAGCCTTCTTTCAGCTGCTGCTGGAGGAAAACACAGATCGGTTCCACTGAATTCCACCCCTGCCACCCCTCCTGTCCAGGTTCTGGGGGTTGACTGTTTACCTGTCACCTTCCCATGATTGACGGGTTGCCAGCCCCAGGATTAGGTTGTCCAAAAGGGAACACTGACACACCCCTTGCACACACCTATGAAGAGAGTGTTAATGTTATGGCTAGAGGGAGGGTTAGTGTAGAAGTTACAGAGAAAGATAGTGGTAGGGTTACATGGAGGGTTAGTAGTGTTAAGAATTAAGGGACAGTTGATGTTAGGGTTACAGTGCAGGTTTATGTTAGGGTTACAGAGGAGTTAGAGTTAGGCTACTTTCACACTGTACGGGCAGCCGTGGTCGCGGTAAAACCCCGCTAGTTTTAGCGGAGTTTTACCAGCGATAGGGCTCCGCTATGCGGGCGGGAGCGCTGTGCTTTTAACCCCCCACAAGGGGTTAAAAAGGGGTTAAAAGTGCCGGCGCTCAGCGCTACCGAGGCGGTGTGCAGCCACTTCGGCAGCGCTTGCCATTCATTTCAATGGCAGGGGCGGTAGAGGAGCGGTATATTACCGCTCCCCTCACCGCTCCAAAGATGCTGCTTGCAGGACTTTTTGTAATGTCCTGCTAGCGCACCGCCCCAGTGTGAAAGCACTCAGGGCTTTCACATTGAGGTGGATTGGGGGGGACTTTTGAGGCGCTTTACAGACGCTATTTTTAGCTAAATAGCGTCTGTAAAACGCTCCAGTGTGAAAGTAGCCTTAGGGTTACAGGGGGTTAGTGTGAGGGTTACAAGTAGGGTTATTGATAGGGATAAAAGTGTGGCACCTTCCTACTTTAGAGCAGGCTGCTAGCAGGGTGGGATTGATTGCATCTGCTCAGTGTTTCACAGGCTGCTGTTCTGTTACTTGCACCTGTTTCCTAGAGAGTTCTAAAACATAGTGGGAGGAAGGCTAAAGCCTGCAGCCTGAATCATTATGGACCTCCAGCCAATCCCTGAGGAGGTGTGCCCAAGAAGGTGGGGTAGAGCTTATAAGTAGTCAGAGGCCTGAGCAGCAGGGGCAGTGTGTTCCTGGATCCAGATCTGCAGGAGGAGACCCCTGTTGAGGGGCTATGCCCCCTTGGACAGAAGCCTGGGAGGAAGCCAGCCTAAAGACAACAAGGTCCCAGCTAGGTTGGTTAGTGTTAGGGTTACAGGGAAGATTACAATTAGGGTTACAGGGACTAAGTGTGAGGGTTACAGGAAAGGTTATTGTTAGAGTTACAATGAGGGTTAGTGTTAGGAATTAAGGGACAGTTGATGTTATGGTTACAGTGAAGGTTTATGGTGAGGTTACAGAGGGGTTAGTGTTAGGGTTACAGTGAGGGTTATTTTTAAAAAAAAAATTTAAATCAGAAAAGGTTTTATTGATTTTCCAATTTCAAATACATGCAAAACACAACCAGTCTTTCAACCAGTCTTTCACTGCCAGATATAATACAGGTGTATATATATGTAAGCATCATAACAATTATTACTGAACTCCAAGGCATATCATGAACATACAGCCTGTATACCACTAGTGTGTCTTATAAAAGCATGAGAGTAATTAAAGCCACGATTGACATGACCATATCCAAACAGAGCCCTGTGTGTTGAGGAAACAAGGAAACTTGAGCAGTTAAGATAATATAAAGGAAAAAAATAAATTTTTGTTTTGTTAAGGTAGAACGAACTGTAAAACAATATTATAACATGACCCAGTAAACAAGCATATCCGGGCCAAGGCACCTCTTTTATAAGTCTATCCCTGGAACAACCTCTCTCTAACCAGGCGTGCGGACCAAGGCCCGGAACATCTAGACACTGCTGCCACAGAGAATGGAATTTTCGGGGAACATTTCTGTGCTGGTAAATAATCTTTTCACGAATAAGCATCTTGTTGACTCTGTCCACCCATTGACATTTGGGGGGAACTCTGGAGGCGATCCAATACCAGGCAATTAATTTTTGCATGACATATAGTAACCGAAGTATAGCGGTATGGGATTGTGGTGCCAAAGATTCCTTCTCCAAAGCTCCCAGCAGGCACACAACAGGGTTTCTTGGAAACCTAAACATGTATACCTGTGAAATCATGTCCAGGACCTCAGTCCAGTAGAGGGTCAATTTGGGGCATCTTCAAAGCATGTGAATGAGATCACCATGGTCTGGGTTCAGAAGAGTACTATGTTTTCCCCATTTATGTAGTTGGACCGGAGTTCTGTAGGCCCTATGAAGTAAAAATATATGTGAGAGTTTACTGACACCATAGGGGCGGACGACAAACATAGCTCCCAAGTATCACCATCTATAGTGCCTCTATCCCTCTCCCATCCTCTCCTGCATGGAAGTTCAGCTGGTTTCTGAATGGTGTGAAGGAGGGTGGACTATCCTCTAGATATCATTCCTTTTCTATCCTCCTCCAGTAGTATCTCCCGAATTATTGGATGATCACCTGGATGGAGTCAAATAGATCTGGATTGTGTTTGTAGGGCACGCCTCAGCTGTTGGTATTTATGGAATTGGCTTTTGGGAAGGGCAAATTCTGTTTGCAACTCTAGAAAGGATTTGAGTGTTGACCCATTATATACCTGAGAAATATAAAGTATACCTGCCCTCTCCCACTCCTGAAATCCTTCCAGTTTGAGGACCTCAGTATAATTGGAGTCACGCCACAGTGGGGTCTGGGGCAAAAAACCCTGAATATGTAGTCGCTTTTTATCGTGGTTGCTATTAATACGATACGTGTGAAACTAGTGTATAATTTTTCGCTGATGTATAAGTCCCAAAAAACGGGGTCTGGGGTGACACCGCACTGAGGTTAATATGACTCCAGGAGTTTGACCTTCCTAAAGTCCTCACCCTCTCCCGTCCATATGAAATATAAAGAGTCCATATATTACCCAGTTGTGAGTTTAGGAAAGATCTCAACGTTTGTCTTAAACGGGAAGGGTTTTCGGTTAAGGTATTTATGGTTGTCGACTCCGCACGGGATGTTTGTGTTAGGTCTAGATAAACTGAGGTAGGTCCACTAGTAGGTTATTAAGCCCTCTATGATGACCTCCTCCTATCTTTTCCTTACTATAGATCTCCTATCAGGTGGGAGGAAGTGTGGTAAGTCTTTGGTCG
>BLSH010118350.1:1049087-1085359 GCA_018402905.1 Glandirana rugosa
CGTGGCGGCATGGCGCCATCTTGCCCTGTCAGGTCCGGGAAGGAGCGGGCTTCTTTCAGCTTTTTGGCCATAACCGCGGACCGGTCCAGATATTTCTCGCGGGCTCAACTGTTCTGCAGGTCTGGTGCCAGGTTTTGCGGGTTATTAGAAGCCTCTATCCAGTCACCCGAGGATAAAAGATAGGATTTTCAGCGGAGCGGTCTGTCTGCACGTCTGCCTACATGCGCTGTCAAGCCACGCCCCACCCTCTGGAAGATTTAACCCCCTTCATGACCAGGCCTTTTTTGCGATGTGTCACTGCGTTACTTTAACGGACAATTGCGCAGTCGTGCAACACTGTACCCAAATAAAATGTATGCCCTTTTTCCCCACAAAAGAGCTTTCTTTTGGTGGTATTTGATCACCTCTGTGTTTTTTATGATTTGCATTTGCACTATAAACAAAAAAAGGTCGACAATTTTGAAAAAAAAATGTTTGCAAATAATCAGGGTTTTTTTTTCAGTGGGAATACGGGGGAATGCGGCTCCAGCACCTCCAGAAATTAATGTATGTAATGGCAAGGAGTGCTGGATGTACTGGAGGGTCTATTGTTGCTGATGGGGATCTATTTTTGTGTGGGGGTTTATCATTGCTGATGTGGGATCAATTGTTGCTGGGGAGGATCTACTGTTGAAAGAAAGGTCTATTGTTAATGGCTACTGGAGGGTCTATTGATGCTAGCTGCTGGGAGATCTGTTGTTGCTGATGAGGTTCTCTTTTTGCTGGAGTGGTATTTTCTTGTGGGGGGGTCCTTTGTTGCTGGGCAAGGGAGTCTATTGTTGTGTGTGGGGATCTATTGTTGTTGGGGGGGCTCTGTTACTGAAGTGGGGTCTATTATTAATGGGGGGATCTATTGTTGCTGGAGGGTCTACTATTGCTGGGTTAGGAGTCTATTGTTGCTCACTGTAGGGGGTGTATTTTACTGTCTTTCTTGTTATCATTAACACATTTCATTGAATTTACTAAGTAGCACAAAATAATACTTGCTTCTGTATTCAATAAAAAGGGAGGTGCTGGGAGGTGGGTAGGGGGTGGAACCAAGGTAAGATGCTCAGACGTGAGTAGGGATGGAACCAAGTCACAATACTCAGAGGTGGGTAGGGGATGGAACCAAAGGAAGATGCTTAGAGGTGGGAAAGGGGTGGACCCAAGGGACGATGCTCAGAGTTGGGTAAGGGTCGAACCAAGGGACAATGCTCAGAGGTGGGAAAGGGGTGGACCCAAGGGACGATGCTCAGAGGTGGGAAAGGGATGGACCCAAGGGATGATGCTCAGAGTTGGGTAAGGGGTGGAACCAAAGGATGATGCTCAGAGGTGTTTAGGGGTGGAACCAAGGGACGGTCCTCAGAGGTAGGTAGTGGGTGGAACCAAGGGACGATGCTCAGAGGTGGGTAGGGGGTGGAACCTTGGGACGATGCTCAGAGGTGGGTAGTGGATGAAACCAAGGGATGATGCTCAGAGGTGGGTAGGGGTGGAACCAAGGGATGATGCTCAGAGGTGGGCAGGGGTGCAACCAAGTCACAATACTCAGACGTGGGTAGGGGGTGGAACCAAGGGGTGATGCTCAGAGGTGGGTAGGGGGTGGAACCAAGGGATGATGCTCAAAGCTGCGTAGGGGGTGGAACCAAGGGATGATGCTCAGAGGTAGGTAGAGGGTGGAACCAAGGGATGATGCTCAGAGGTAGGTAATGGGTGGAACCAAGGGACCATGCTCAGAGGTGCGTAGGGGGTGGAACCAAGGGACAATGCTCAGAGGTGGATAGAAGGTGGAACCAAGGGATGGTGCTCAGAGGTGGGCAGGGGGTGGAACCAAGGGACAATCCTCAGAGGTAGGTAGTGGGTGGAACCAAGGGATGATGCTCAGAGGTGGGTAGGGGGTAGAACCAAGGGACAATGCTCAGAGGTAGGTAGTGGGTGGAACCAAGGGATGATGCTCAGAGGTGGGTAGGGGTTGGAACCAAGGGACGATGCTCAGAGGTGGGTAGGGGTCAGAGACAAAGAGTGACTCAGAAGGAGGGAGTTCCTGCACCTATTATCTGAGAAAAAAAGCCCTGCAAATAATATAACAACATTATACTGTACTTTGAATGCTATAAATCCGGCATTCAAAGGCTCACCCTGGCATAATAAAGTGTTAATGATCTCAGGTTCTCTACATACACGCAATCTTTTCATATAACCATTTTGAATGCGGTAATCAGTTCAGTGGCTCTCTAGTGAGTACATCCATTAATATGTCTCCAGGAACAGTGAAATACCAATTTCTCCTCCATAATGAGAGCAGATGGATGAACATTGCATTGGATGTCTGTGAAATAGTATTAGCGGCCATTCAATGAGTCAAATTGCATAATTAAAAAATCCATACATTCCTTCCTGCATGAGTGGGCATATTCTTCCTATTAGAAGCCTGTTCAGTTTTGTGGTTGAAGAGGCTGTCGGCATACACGGCCTTATGGTTATTTCTGGGGTGCAGCCTCTTTATGATTCATGTGGCTGGAGAGGGCTCTTCTACCACCAGCCAAGTTGAGGCCAAACTCTGACCATTTTTTTTTCTTATAAAGAAGAGATAGACTCTTCTTTGCTTGTTATCCTCTCACTTCCTGTTCTGGTGACACCTAAACAGGAAATGGAAGAAATGTTGCCACTGGGGGCACACATTGCAATAAAAACCTGTCTGAGGTTCTATAACTTCTCTGCTTCATACAGTAGTAAAAGCGCAGCTCAACCGCAGGGTTTTACCGCCTCCCAACCTCACGTGTGAATGAGCCCTAATTTCGTTGCATTTAGCAACTTTAATAGCTCCGTATTTCAAGTGCATCGCTGTGATAACTACATTGACACATCTTCTGAGGTCATCCTTCTTTAACAGTAGGAAATAGGACAACATTTTAATCAAAGGCATTTGCCTGACTGTCAGACGTGACGTGCGCTGAGGAATGGTTTATCTCTCAGTGGAAGAAATTATTAGAAGCATAAATCCAAAGCAGAGATGGGAACACTTGATGGAAATGTGTTTATGTATGGACAGAACTTCTGATAAATTCTGAGTCGGAAAATAGTATTTTGAATATTGTCATGGTGCTAAGGTTAGGGGTGCAGAATAAAGCCATAGCAAAACATTTCTTGTGAAATTTTGAAGTGTACCTGTCCTTGCTGCAGGGAACCATTTTTTATTTTATTTTAATAACACTAACCTTTCAATGTACAGTATGGGGGGTATTTACTAAAACTGGAGCACACAGAATCTGGTGCAGCTGTGCATAGTAACCAATTAGCTTCTAATTTAAACTTGTTCAATTAAGCTTTCATGATGAAAACCTAGACCAGGGTTTCTCAACCAGGGTTCCATGGAACCCTAGGGTTCCTCGAGAGGTTGCTAGTGGTTCCTTGAGTAATGAGCAATTTCTACCTCTCAGATAAATTCCCAATGACACCATTGATCTTTTTAGCTATCTGTAAGGGGGTAATTCTTCCCAATGACCACAAGTGTAAGGAGCATTCTTCCCATTGACCATCACACTAATGTATCATGAATTGTAGATTTTTAATTTTTAGCAGGGGTTCCCCGAGACCGGAGAATTATTTCAAGGGTTCCTCGGTAGAGTTGAGCGAACCCGGACTGTAAAGTTCGGGTCCGTACCGAACTTTGGGGTGTCCGGGACCCAGACCCGGACTTTTCAAAAAAAGTCCGGGTTCGGGTCCGGGGTTCTGGTAATTTTAATGAAAGATCTTAAAAATGCTGTAAAAAAGCCCAGGAAGGTCCTAGAGGTCTGCAAAAGGAAGGAAAATGGGAGTGAGGGTGGGACAAGTGCCCTACAAAGAAATGGGGACAGGGAAATAACTTTAAATATTTAAAAAAAAATAAAAACATAAAAAATGCAAAAATGGAGATCATCTTCAAAATGGGTCTGAAAAGTATTAATTAACATTAGAGGCCATAGAACTGTTCTAAAATCATCTTCAAACTGTGTCAAAAAAGTATAAATAAGCCGGGAGTACCCATATCACTGTTCTGCAAAATGTGTGTGTCACTTTAAATGAAACCGGGAATCAGTGCACATCTCTTCTGCACAATTATTTCAAGTCTGTGTGTCACTTTAAATCAAACCGTCAATCATTGCACATCTGTTATTCACACTTCTTTTTAAAGTCTGTGTCACTTTAAATGAAACCGTCAATCATTGCACATCTGTTATTCACACTTCTTTTTAAAGTGTGTGTATCACTTTAAATGAAACCGTCAATCATTGCACATCTGTTATTCACACTTCTTTTTAAAGTCTGTGTCACTTTTATTATTGCCGCTAATGATTTGCACATCTGTTATTCACACACAACATCTGTTCTGCATCAGAACAGATGTTCTTCACACATTACATCTGTTCTTCATACATCTGGAAATAGTTTAGAACACTTTACCTAAAACCGGGGAGGAACCATACACCTGCTCTTCAAACATCTGGAATTTGTGTGTGAAAATACAGCATAGAGAAGAGCAGGCATATGGTTTCGCTCTTCACACACAGTTTGCAGATGTTTTCAGAACAGTGATATTATATCACTCCTCAGTCCTCTCAGGCTGCCTCTCAGTCCTCCCCGACTGTCTCACTCACCAGCCACCCACCTGTCATCTCCCTGGAAATCTCCTGGACGTGCTCGCTGGCTCTTGCTGTCCTCACACCTGCTTCCGTGCCACTGAACAAGACTCCTCCTTATGTTGTCAGAGGATCCCTCCTGCACCCGAGCCTCCAGGCCCAAGGTCACCAGCCCCAGACTAGCAAGTTACCCTCAAGGGTCCATCGACAGCCTCCGCAATACTCTACCTCCAGCTTCCATCCGAACTCCACTGCCCACTACTGGCCTGACCTTGAGTATTTAAGATGTCCCTCCCCCTGCCAGCCCATGTAGCTAGGGATTGGCTGTAGGCATTGCCAATACTCTAGGCAGCTCCTCCTAACTTCCCTCCCATTCTTCTGGAAGTTTCTGTAAAGTTCCAGCAAGTTGGGGGTGCTGCCTGATGAGTCATTCCAGCCTCTCTGGATCACCATAACCTAGTGTGGGCGCTCACTGGCTAGCAGGGGAGTCGATCGGGGGGTGGGGCAGACTCGATATTTGCCGGCCACCCGCGATCGCTCCCCGCAGTGACAGAACGGGAATCTGTGAGTGCGGGAGACGAGAGTTATTTTCTGTTTTCGTGCAATAGGGATCAACAATCTCTCTCCTCCCCCAGTCAGCCCATCCCCCATACAGTTAAAAACACCACAGAGGGAACACATTTAACCCTTTGATTGCCCCCTAGTGTTAACCCTTTCCCTGCCAGTGACATTTATACAGTAATCAGTGGCTGTTTTTAGCTTTGATCACTGTATAAATGTCAATGGTCCCAAAAAAGTGGCAAAAGTGGCTGATCTGTTCGCCACAATATTGCAGTCCCGCTAAAAATCGGCGCCATTACTAGTAAAAAAATAAAATAAAAAACGCCATAAATCTATTCCCATCGTATAGCTTTTGCGCAAACCAATCAATATACGCTTATTGCGATATTTTTTACCAAGAAAATGTGGAAGATTATATATCGGCCTAAACTGAGGAAGGAATTCGTTTTTTTTTGCTTTATTTTTGGATATGTATTGTAGCAAAAAGTAAAATATATATTTTTTTCAAAATTGTTGCACTTTTTTTGTTTATAGCGCAAAAAAAAAAAACTGCAGAGGTGATCAAATACCACCAAAAGAAAGCTCTATTTGTGGGGGAAAAAAGGACATCAATTTTGTTTGGGTACAACGTTGCACGACCGCGCAATTGTCAGTTAAAATGACGCAGTGCGGTATCGCAAAAAATGCTCCGGTCAGGAAGGGGGTAAATCCTTCCGGGGCTGAAGTGGTTAACTGGGATGGGGATAGGGGAATTATGAGATGCCCAGTCAATCACAGAACATTTGCATTGGACTATTATATACACTCTCTGTATATACATCTCTCCATTTCCCCTCCTGCACATCACTTCCTATCTTCTGAGTATCGCTCCATACTCCTCCAGCACACTACTTGGTTCCCAGGATCAGCTAGCATGTATTGTTGGTTGAGCCTGACACTAACTCAGCCAGGCCTCAGTGGATCGCCCTTCATAAGCAGGGACTCGGGGCCCCTATAGTGTAGAAAGAGTTCAAATGCTAGCTGTCCTTTATGCAGGTACTGATCACAGTCAGCTCTCTTCAGGCCCTGCCATCCCTCCTGGCTGCATCTGCCCGACTCCACTGCCCCTTTCACAATAGTCCACTCCTCTGGTTCTGCACCCATCCCAGACTGCAAGCTCTTAGTCCTCCTGACTGCACCTCACCCACCAGACCTCCTGGCTGCGACTAGTTGTCCTCCTTAGAGTCTCTCAGCAGTGCTCCCGCTGTCCTCTCCTTGCTCTCTCTTGTGCCTCCGGTCCAGGACCTCCTCAAGTGCTCTTGAAAGGGGTCCCGATTGCACCCAAGCCCAGGCCCAAGGTCATCCCCCCACACTGGGGAGCTCCCTCAAAGGCCCCGACAGCCTCTGCACTCTTCACTCTTCCACCCGACAACTCCTCCCCAGTTGGGCTGACCCTGGGTATTTCAGGAGGCCTGACCCCTGCCAATCCAAGTTGAGAATTGGTTAGGGCTCTTCAGAATACCCCAGGCATCTCCACCTCTCCTCTCCCCCTCTCTTTCTAGAACCTTCTAGGGAGATTCTAGTGATGCTACCTATGAATCACCCAGCCCTACAATGAGCCACTCCCAGCCCAGATCAGATCCAAACAAACAGGCCTGGCTGCCAGCCAGGCCTGCCTAAATTTACCTACACTACAAAAACCCTACCTCTAACACCTACCTACCTAGAGGGTGCTACGCAACAATAAAATAGCACAGTATTATTAGTCTCCAATAAATATTAGCTTCCAGATGGCCAACAGCTACGTATATGGCAATAAGCTCCCAGTGACATTCAATCTCAGGTGTGGTTCTTGGGATGTAAAAAGAATGGGTGTCCATCAGGCCTCGACTGTCCATAGGGTACACTGGACATTTGCTGGGTCAGGGCCGCTGGGCCGCATGTCTTAACAAGAGTGGGTTGTTGATGTCCAGGCTGCACATTGGGAGGGAAGCAGTGACTGCTGTTAGGACAAGGCTAACACAGACCTAAGTCGCCGTTCTCCTGTCCCATGAACAATGTCATCCTACCATCAAAGCAGTGGGCAGGAGGAGCTGGAGATCCCACTTGTTAATATGATCCAGATCTGCAGCTCTTCCCGCAGCTCCTCCTTCCCACCTGCTAACAGGATGGCATCGTCGGCGGCCCAGGAAACCCTGGAGAGGACAAACAGGCTGAATGCTGCCGAAGGTAGGACTGTGTAAGGGAGGCAGAGAGTAAATACGGGCACTCTGATTAGAGAGAAAAGAAAAGGGGGGGGGCATTACTGCAAGGGCCACTGTGAGGGGTGGCTGTGATTGCTAAGGGTACTGTAATGTAAAGGGGTACTGTGAAAAAATTGGACTGCACTGTAAAGGGGCACTGTAATCATTACAGTGCCACTTTACACTGCAGTCCCCTTTATTTCTCATTTCTGATAAAGTATCTGTATCTTCTGAGCTCAGACTATGCTGGCTAGATAACAACAGGGTTTTGGCTCCTTGAAGATTAATGTTCTACTTGCGTCTTAATCCTGGAGTTTTAGAACATGTGAGCTGAGAAGGCTGGTCACTCATCTCTGAGGGGGTCAGCTGCAGTTGCTTCTTCTAGACCAGGGTTTCTCAACCAAGGTTCCGTGGAACCCTAGGGTTCCTCCAGAGGTTGCAAGGGGGTCCTTGAGCAATGGTCAATTTCTACCTCTCAGATAAATTCCCAATTATACCATTGATCTTTTTAGCTATCAATAAGGGGGTAATTCTTCCCAATGACCACAAATGTAAGGAGCATTCTTCCTACTAACCATCACACTAATGTATCATGCATTGTAGATTTTTAGCAGGGGTTCCCCGAGACCGGATAATTATTTCAAGGGTTCTTCGGTGTTGAAAGGGTTGAGAAAGGCTGCTCTAGGCAAACACTTTTTAAGCCCAATGCACGCAGGGCCAATTAGCTGTATTACATCCTTTCTGGTGCTCTCTGTGTGCTGGGAGAGACAGGCAGAGCTTCCAGCCCTGCTGCATTAACTTTGACAGGCTGCGGCTGGACAGGGCTGAAATGCTGTACTCTGTGGTGCCAGCATTAGGGCCCTGTCCATTCAAGCACCAGGTTCTGGAATGCAGGTCTTCTGTGTTCATAGAACACATAGGGCCCTAAACGCTGCTACCACTCAGTACATCATTCAGCCCAGTCCAGTCCCAGCCTGCCATAGTCTTTGGCAGGCTGCATCCATCAGGGCTGAGTGCTGCACCTGTCACTCCCAAGTGCTGGGAGGGATGAACTGCAGCTGAACGGCTATGTAGCCTCCAGTACTTAGCATCTTAACCACTTGCCGTCCGCCCGCTGCAGCGTGACGGCGGCAAGGTGGCTCGTTATCGCGAAACACTGTCACAGGACGGCGGCCACGATAACTAGTATTGTGAGCACGCGCGCGCCGCCGCGTGTTCAGGGGGGCCAGGGAGCGGGTAGGGTGGACTCGATCGCCTCTGGCTATCCGCGATGGCTGCTCCGCAGGAGGTCTGTGTAAGTAAACACAGATCTCCGTTCTGTTAGAGGGGGAAGGGATGTGATCACAGGCTTCCTGTATATGGAAACCGTGATCACTCCCCTCTCCCAGTCAGCGCAGTCCCCATACAGTTAGAACACGCCCAGAGAACACAGTTAACCCTTAGAGCGCCCCCTCCGGGTTAACCCCTTCACTGCCAATGGCATTTACACAGTAATCAGCGCATTTTTATAGCACTGATCGCTGTATAAAAGTCATTGGTCCCAAAAAAGTGTCAAAATGGTCCGACATGTCCGCCCCAATATCACAGTACCGCTAAAAATCGCAGATTGCCGCCATTACTAGTAAAAAATAAAAAAAAATAAAAACCCCAGAAATGAATTCTCATCATTTGTAAACGCGGAAACTTTTGCGCAAACCAATCAATAAACGCCGATTACGATTTTTTTTTTACCAAAAATATGAGGAAGAATATAAATTGGCCAAAACTGATGGAAAAAATGTTTTTTTATATTTTTTTTTTGGATTTGTATTTTACCAAAAAGTAAGAAAAATTGTTTTTTTTTTTTGCAAAATTGTCGCTCTTTTTTTGTTTATAGCGGCGATCAGAAATGACGCAGAGGGGATCAAATACCACCAAAAGAAAGCTCTATTTGTGGGGAAAAAAGGACGAAAATTTAGTTTGGGTACAACGTCGCATGACCGCGCAATTGTCAGTTAAAGTGACGCAGTGCCGAATCGCAAAAAGTCCTCTTGTCCTAAAGTGTGAAATCCTTCCGGGGCTGAAGTGGTTAAGGAATACTACCAGGAGGGGAGATCCCTGAAGCACTCCAAACCCTAGGCCCAAAATCCTGTGACAAAGGCAGGTCTTCTCATAGTGTAAGCAGCCCAGGAGGAAAGAGGCAGAGCCAAAAGCGTCCCAAGTACTTACCAAGTCTCCCATCATGCATCACCAGGCTGCTGCAGCATAGACTGAAACATTAAAGCAGTTCTTCAATCTTAACAAAAAAATAAATAAAATGCAACAGCTACAAACACTGTAGCTGCTGATTTTTTTTTAAAAAAAGGACACTCACCTGTCTAAGGATCCAGCGTTGTCCTCACCAGGGTCAGTTCTTTGCCTGTCTTCAAGTCCCCCCGGTGTCGGCATGTTTACTATGGGAAGCTGGCTGTGGCTCCTTGCGGCTTCAGTGGGACCTGTGACATGTCCCAGAAGGCTGCAGGCAGGGAGAGGAGGAGTGAGACCTTCTACCTGGGCGGTCAGAGCTGAAGTGGGAGCAGCTACCTGCTAAAACTCGGTACTCGCCCCATCACCTCCATTAAAAAAAAAAAGCCTCCAAAAGTGGGAGAGGATAGAAGAAGAAGGTGTTTAAGCAGGACTTCCCTTTTCGGGTGAAGTTTTGCTTTAAACATTCATAACACCGAATGCCGCCTCTCTAGCACACCCTGCTGGAGCAAACTCAAGCAGCAAGTAGCAGAAAAAATACACTCCGTACTTAGAGATCACTCTTACTGAGGCACAGATAAAATGACTGCAGCCCTCTCCTTTGTACAGAATCACAAAAATAGGAAAATGAGTTTAGAAGAAATATGACATCCCTACAATAGATTGAAGATCACTTCTCGTCAAACAATACACAGATTCCCCAGTTATTTAAATTGCATATTCAGAATAAGCCTTGTCCTCTGTATATAACTATACGGCATTTATTACAGATGCTGTTGCTGCTCTTTATCATGAGATCCTCTGAGTGCCATATGCAAATTATAACATCTTATGAGTATTGCATAAGTCATAAGAGTCTCCCATAGCAATAACAGCATGCAGTGAGATAGTAGCTAAACTCTGAACATTCAATAATTACATAATTAGTCTGGTTGAAAAAAGACACAAGTCCATCAGGTTCATCCAATAATAACAAAAGACTGTGACTTCTTCACCCATAATTGTTGGGCACTAGCCCAAGAGAGCAGAGAGACATTCATCTCTTCAAAATATTCCAACATGGCCGAATATTATATATTATTTGAGTATCCACAATCCAATACAAGTTCTACATCAACAGCTTCAAATGTGTAATGTGCAAAATATTCAGCATTCTATAATATGGAGATGTTCACCATCACGTCACAATCATGTGGTCTCAGTTGAGTAGAAATCAAATACAGATCAAGTCTTTAGCTGAATTATCAGGTAGAAGATCCAGAGCAAACAAGTGATGGGCAAATCAGCAAAACCCCGACTGGTTTCAGCAGTCAAGCCGACTGTGTCAGGGGACGCTTGTAGGCAAGTGCAGTCTACTTTCTCCACTTCATGTGCAGTAGCACTGCAGTGGGAGTGGAAGTCAAGCAGAACATGGTTCTTCTATGTTTTCCTGGGTCACTGGAGAAGCGATCCAATTGCATGCTGCCGCTTCATGTGACTCTAGCAGCCATCTTGGGTGAAGCAGAGCCTGTTTAAGGCCCTGGCCTCCAGGCTTGGCACATATTTTGCAAGTGGGTAGAGTAGGAACAGGTACCCTGCCTGGTAGGGACAGAATTAGCAGCAGGAGAAGGTTCCTGGCGAGGATGGAAGGTGTAGGGCTTGCAGCGTCTCTGGAAATCTTCCCGTTTGGGCACAAGACTGCCAGGCTACATTATGCCCCTCCTAAACGTTTGACTGAAACTTGCTTTCGACATGCTGTTGGACTTATCAGTGTTCCCGATTGGGTTGTCTTTCCACCGGGTTTATCGTGAACTGTCTTTGCATTATTTCAGTACAAGTCCTTTCATTGCACTTGGACTGTGTGTGTTATTGCTGCTGCATCGCACTGCATCCCACCTACAGGCTGGCCATACAAAAAGTTCTTTAAGTTCTTGTAAAAAAAAGACTGTCCTACTCATTTAAGCTAAGCTTTACTCACAATAGCCATTTTTGATATGCTAGTGGGACCTAACAGCACCATAGGCAGCCAGAAACACCCTTTAATGCAAGAGAAGGGCTTACATGCTTCATTACATCCAAGCAGAAAGTGAAGAACCTCTGTGTGCTCAGATGACAGGATAGCCTAAATGAGAAGAGTCCTAGGAACACTGGCACTTGACATGGTCAAAAGTATCTTAAAACCTCTTGACATTATTGAGTTCAGGAGTAGGTGTTTCCAGTTAAGGGTACTGTTACAGACATTTTAGATAATTGTGCACTTTCATCCACATGGTAACAGTTTGGGCAAGGTCCTTTTCTGTAAAAGCATGACAACAAAGCCAGCTCCATAAAGACATGGTTTGACCAGTTTGGTGCAAAGAAATGTGAGTGGCCTGAAAAGAGCTCCCCGATCTCAACCTTACTGAACACCTTGGGATTACCTGGAAAATGGATTGCCAACCAGGCCTTCTTATCCAACAGAAACATGTGACCTCACCAATTCTCATCAAATTCTTACAGACACATTCCAAAATCATGTGGAATGCCTTCCTAGAAGAGCGGAGGCTGTTATAAACACAAAGGGATGGACAGATCGGTATTAACAGCCATGGTTTTGGAATAAGGTGTCCACAAATGTTTGCCTGCCCGTAGACAAGAAACTGGTGCGGGTAAACTACAGTACATCAGAGTGAAAGAAGTCTTAGACCCCTTTGACATGATCAGTCTGATCGAGTCCGTCTGTCCATTTTTCAGGACCATCCATTCACCTCCATGGTGGATTGTGTCTGTTCACACTGGCCTACCTCCAATACCAAAAAAAAAACAGAAGGGGATCTATCCCCTTCCGTCTGGGTGGATCAGACAGAGTAGAGCAGGTTGCGTCCGTGCACATTGGACACAGACCTGTCACATGCCCGCTCAGCTCATTGTGGTCCGCGACCGGTTATAAAATCACTTAAGCGAGCCTCGCTCTTCAAAAGGTCGGGCACCCCTGCAATAAATGATGATGATTAAATTTTGGCATGGAGTTCCCCTTAAAATCCATACCAGACCCGAAGGGCCTGGTATGGACTGGGGGGGGGGGGGGACCCTATGCAAATTTATCTGTATAGTGCCGGGAGCCGGCAATACATTACAGCCGTAATAATAAATGACAGTTTTTCCTATGGAAATGTCATTTTGCTCTGGCTATGTTCTACACCTCACAGAGTGGTGCCCTTTTACAGGCAGACTAAGGACCTCCCAGGCACATTAATTAAAGGAATATTTCATTTTTATTGTTTTGCTTTAAGCATTATTAAAATCACTGCTCCTGAAAAAACACTTCATTTAAAAACATTTTTTTTCATTGATACATGTCCCCTAGGGCAGGACCCGGGTCCCCATATACTTTTTAGGGCAATAACATTGCATATAAACCTTTAAAATGAGCACTTTTTATTTTTAATGTTTGGGTCCCATAGACTTTAATGGTGCTTGAATGTTCGCACAAATGTTTTGCCTGTTCGCATGCTCTGGTGCGAACCGAACCGGGGGGTGTTCGGCCCATCCCTAGTACTGAGGGGGAATCCACTAGTTTCTAATATGGTCTAAGATGAAGGATTTATAGTAATGTGTAACATCTGGCATGCCCATACCACCATTATGCCTATGTCTTGCCATTATAGTAAGCGAGCATCTAGGGGATTTGTGTCCCCACACATGGCGTGTAAAAAGTGGGGTATTGAAAAGAGGTAAGAAAGCAAAAGTGAGATAATGACAGTTCTAAATAAGTAGAGCAAATTGGGAAGTAATACCATTTTTAAGACTGCTATTCTCCATGCATCCAGTTTGTGGGCTTGAAGATGCCACGGGGTCTGAGGTAGTGACCGCGAAAATAGTTTGTTGCTCAGTTTATGATATTTAGAATTTTAACATGTATGTAGATAAGGACGTCTGAATTTCTGCAACTTTCTTAATATGCTTACTAGTCTTGGGTCAGTGACTTATAAACCAATGAATCTATAAGATAAAGATATCAACCAGGTTACTAGCAATTTTTAGAATGTCAACACAATATGTTCACTTAATTTCTTATATTCATCACTTCATACTTCAATTTGTTGCTTCACTGGCCCAACACAGTGATGTGAAGTGCTCAGAACTTCTGGGAAAAGGGGAGCATGTGACTCAGTGTGGTCAGGGCCACTCACCCTTGCATGTGCACGGGGATACCTCTTCTCTCCTCTCATCTATGTGCTTATCAATGTATAGGACCAGGATGTGCTCATGTGAAAGTCAACATTATGGCGGAACCTTGGCTTATATGAGCCAGAGGCGTAACTAGTACCTTCAGGACCTGGTGCAAGAAATTATGAAGACCCCCCCCCCGAGGGGCCCAGGGCCCTTCCCTCTTACTACTGATCCTGGGGCCCTTTACTCCCATTGCGGGGCCATTTATTACGGTCCCACCAAATAAACTAATAGTTGTGTACTGAGCTTCCCATTCATTCAGAAACGGAAGTATAGTAAAAAACAGTCTACTATGCTTCAGTTATGAATGAACCAATTGGTACCAATCACTGACTCTGTCCATACAGAAAAGGAAGGAGCCGGTTACCAACCCATTCCCATCTTTCCATCATGATACATCTTCTACAGCAGCTGGCAGGAGAGAGGAGGGGGAAGACAGCAGCTCTGTGGGGGGGGGGGACCAGGGAAGCACACAGGGACCCTGGCAACAGCAGAAGACAAGTAACCTGGATAAGAGGGGCGGCGGTGGCAGCATATAGAGGAACCAATCTCCTCCATTAGTAGGAAAATGGAGGGGATTGGTTCCTCTAAATGCCGCCTCTGCCATCCCTCCTATCCAGGTGTACAATAGAGGCACACGGGCCCCCTGTAGTTACCCCCTGATTTGAGCCATACATTGTGTTTAGTATTGTAACGTTCCTCTCTGAGCATACTGTCCTATGTCTCCACACACCTCACTCATTGTATGTTGCACTTAGGAGGGATACTGCTGAGCCCATGCCCTCTCCACCAGTCCAGCGTATTTCTGCCACCTCACTGTCAGGTACAGCATGGGGTCTTACCATGCACCTAGCACGGACCTCATGCCTGCACAAAAAAAAAGACTCGTTCTGCTTTCCTGTACTATGTGGCTAGGCATATGGGGTCTCTGTACCATGGGTTCGGTCCCAATTACTTAGAAGGATCCAACCACTAGGGAGGGAGCTAGAACACAAGCCCATCGCTACCGGTGGACACGTCACCTAGGCCAAGTACCACGCTCTTTAGACTGGCTGCCATACTTTTATTCGAGTACATGGCTACCTGTGGCAACTACTTTTCTTCTCTGATTCTTCGGCCAAGTTAACCATTTGTGGTGGCCTTGCTTACACACCCCATGTGTGCTTTACAGGCCCTGTTTGTTCCATACACCATGTACCACCATGCACCCCTTGAATACCTTCAGACCAGGCTTGCAACGGTAAACAAGTTTTACTGTAATTCTTGGAGACATTACAACACAGTCCAACTCCTAACTAACTATTCTGTGGATGCCCAGGCATACCTGCAAAGCTGTGAGCCCATAACTGGTGGTGTCCATAGCAGGAGAATCCATTGGAGTGGCAGACAAAGGCTACTTCCTTCCAGGTGGCACGGACCTTCTTGCTTCCATGCAGTTCCGCTCAAAAGCTCCTTGAGCCTGACCTTCCACCTAATTATATATGGCCTGGGAAGTAAAGTAAGACTCAAAAAGCTGGGGAAACTGGCATCCCACAGCTAAAGCCTTCCCTAACCCGGGCCGTCTAAGCTTGCTTGCTAACATAAAACATCCCCCTTGTAGGCACCTGCCAACATCAGTCCTCTTTTTCCATCATGCAGCAACAGGTTCCCTTAATGGCCAGTCTTCATGCCTGTTTGCCATCATGTAGGGGCAGGAAGCAAGTCCTTAGCTAAGTGTAAGCTTCATTGGCCCACCGCAGTGATGTGAAGTGCTCAAAACATCTGGGAAAAGGGGAAGAATAAGACATAGTTCTCTTCTTTCCATCAGGCAGCAACAGGTTCCCTTAATGGCCATTCATCAGGTATGAGTGCTGTCACAAAGGGGCAGGGAGCAAGTCCTTAGCTATGTGTAATCTCTGACTAGATCAGCTTGGAACGTGCACAGGGCTTCTTCATTCTTGCTGGTGAACAGGGTGAACAAAGTGGTCGAGGAGCAAAGTAAAGGTAGTGGTGAAGTCAGCAAAAAACAACCCGTTCTTTTACCTTGTATGTGCAAAGCATGCGGTCACTTTAAGGAACATACTTGTATAATGCATAAAATATACATAAGATTTACATCTAAGCTTTTTTGTTCAAAGTTATATAACTTTTCTAAATAGTGTTTAGTTTGGCTCAATGTAATCAGTTGAGATTTGCTTGATTTTCCTAGTGTTTTTATCCTCATTATACTTCACAGACGGGGAGTGCTTTTCATGCTATAGGAAATATGGAAATTAGAAGTGGCTGAGTCTAATAAGTTACGGATTTTAGAGGACCCTTCAGTATAGGAGTGTATCTCGCCTGCTGGAAATCAGTCATCTTTTCATAAGTGAACGTCCAGCTGTTATAGATAATGGGACATTTTCGAGGCGAGTTGGAGAGCAGAGAATAGGGTATTATCACTTCATAAAACCAAAGAAGAGATAAAACCAGCCAAATATGATTTACACCCTGATTTAACTTTGCTCAGCTACTCTTTAGATAATTGAAATGAGATACAGATATAAACTTGGAAATGTAATTAAAACAGAAAACATGGAAGTCATGGTTGAATAAGTGTGAACAGATGTATGCGCCATATATTGACTGCTGGGGGCAATCATAATTATTAAGTGAATCAGGGCATGTGCCTGCTTGTTTTTTTTCCACGTTCACCCTCGAAAGGCTAAGTGGCCAGTGTTGAGGGTTGAGTGCTGCTGAATGCTAAATAATGAATGGGGTAAATTTGCATACACTTGTTCAGCATATTTGGACTTGCAACAGGGGTGCTGCTAGGATTGTAAACCAGGGGCAAATCAGGCAGAGAAATAATGCGGCAAACATTGGAAGCAGCTTAAAGGGGCTTGGTTGAATAAAACCTGAGTCTGCTTATACCAATAAAATATTCTTTCGTTGCTGTGCCACAAGCAAGTCTCACAGACAGGGGCGTCTCTAGGGTGTGGCTATCGAGGCTGCAGCCCCGGATCTACTGTCCATAGCGCCCAGTGTCCGCTGGGATCCCTAATAGCGGACGGGCTGCATGAGAGCCGCGAGTGGGCGGCTTGACAGAGTCACGAGCGGGCGGCTTGACAGAGCCACGGGCGGCCTGCATAAGGGAGCCACGAGCGAGTGGGGCGGACGGACATTATCTCTCTCTGCCCGTCCCATATCACTGCTCTTCTGCCCTCACAGCTTGGCCTCTGCAATTTTGGAGGTGTGGCAGGGAGCACAGAGATGACATCATCTCTCACTGCCCCCCACATCACCTCTCTCCTATAATGTAAGGAGGGACACTCCTCTAGGGGCACCTGTGATGTAAGGAGGGCCACTCCACTGGGGGCACCTGTGATGTAAGGAGGCACTCCGCTGGGGGCACCTGTGATGTAAGGAGGCACTCCGCTGGGGGCACCTGTGATGTACGGAGGGACTCCTCTGGGGACACATGATGGCATCTGGTAGCATGCGACAGTGGCAAGTGACATGCTCAGGGCTCCCACTGATTCTGCATTATGCTGAGTTGAACTATTTCATTTTATATTACAATGTAATAATAAAAATAATGCACTTCAGTCATCCTGACAGCATACCAACCATGGTGTCGGGATGATTGAAGCGCTAACACTAGCTGTTTGGAGTATCTTTATCCGCTGATTGTTAAACTTTCTGCCATACACATATTGCTATTATGGTGTAGGATCTGGGCCTGCTGTCCCTCCATCCCTCTTTCTTTCTTTCCTTCCCTTCTCTCTCCTCCCCTCCCTATCTCTTTGCTTCTTTCTTCCTCCATCCCTCGTTCATCTCAGACGTGAGCCACAACCCCTTAAGTCACACCCCGTTAAGCCACACCCACAATTTAGTTTCGGCCATGCTCATTTTTTGCAGCGACGCGCTTCACATGCAGAATTTCTTTGGGCTGGAGCCCCTGGTCTTTTTCCCAATGCCCTTGCTCACAGACATGTATAAACCTCAGCGCAATCATTTAAAAAAAATGAAACACTGCCATTACATATGCTTTTGTGCGCACTGGAAATAGCTAACATGTTGTCTGAACCTGCCTTAAAGAAGAAATTCATTAAAGTAGTCAGGGGTTAGTTAGCAACCAGCAACTGTTGAGACAAGAAACACTTTGGTCAGAAGTATATAATGTACAATATAGCGTTGCATCCGATACCGAGTACTTGATACTAAAACAGATACCTTCAAGCAGGCCCAGGATGGAGGTGTTCATTGGGGATAGCGGTGCCGGCTCTCGGTCAGTGCGGTGTACGGCAGATCCCGGTGATTGGTGCTCTGTTCATGTCAGGCATGTGCTGGCCATAGTACAGCTGAAATTCCTAGGCAAAGGCAGATACGCATGCGCAGACATGGGCCTGCAGGTGCCCATCTTGCTGGGCACATGCGCACGAATATTAGCCATTAACCCTGGCGCCAAATGGCCTATATAAGGGCAGCAGCTGCACTAGTGCATTGCTGTCTGATCTGCAGCTTTACCCCTGTTCCTGTATTTTGATTCCTGTGTTTGACCCAGCTTATCCTGACCAAACTTGCATTCCACCTGTCCTGACCTCGGCTTGCCTTAAGGCTTTATTTATCTCATATGCCTGTTATCCTGTTGCCAACCTCTGCCTGCATCTTGACCATTCTCTGCCTGCTATTTATACTTATATCTGATCATCCGTTGCTGACCTGGCTTGTCTAACCCTGCATCCAGTCATCTGTCTGTCCTGCTCTGCATAGTGCCTGGTAATGCTGGTCTTCCATCTGCTGTGTGCCTGCATCTGCTGTTCCTGCTGCCATCTGCTGCTTCAGGTAACTCTGGTGACGCACCTGCCACACACCTCTGTGACCAGCGGAAGATCTTGCAAGCACTCTTACTTTACCGCGATCTCGTGGCCACTGTCATAACACCAGTGGCCCTTGAGCCGGGGATGTATGAGAGGTCTCTCTCTACACGTCAAGCCACAAGGTACATGACAGCTAAGCTCTCAGTGACCGATGTGAAACAGCAGATTGGAAGTAAATGGTAGTGGGGCACTGGCTGTGTCTGTGTCCCTGAGTCCCTCCCATGGACCTGGTCACCCAGTCCCTCCCTCTCGGTGCTGGCTCACCCCCCATTAAAGCGGATGTCCTTCAGGAAGAGACCAGGCTCCACTACTGCCCAGATTGTGAGTACCAGCTGCTCCCTCCCTGCCTGGCTCCCAAGCTCTGATCCCAGGTCCCTCTGACTGTTTCAGGCTGTCCAGGGTCCCCTCTGACACTGCCCTCTACTCCTAGGGAGTGCAGGAGACCTCTCCTCGTCTTGAACCTCCCATCTACCCTGCACTCCTCACCCCATACTGATCTATGGCAATAAGTGTTGATAGTCAAAAAAAAACTGTTACATGACACTAAAAATAGGTATCGGTAATTGGTATCGGCGAATACTTGAGAAAAAGTATCAGTGCTTGTACTCAGTCTTAAAAAAACTGGTATTGAGCATCCTTAGTACAATAGAGTGTGTAAGGCACAGAGTGCAAGGGTTTTTGGGTGTGTAATTCAAAGACTGCAAGGGACAGGTTTGTGCATTGCAAACAGCACAAGGGCCAGGCGTACATAACGCATAGTGGTCGGTATCAAGGTTAGGAAACCTTAATGCATAGAGTATAGGGTTTAGCAATATGTAAAACACAAAATGCAGGGGTCAGGAGTAAAAAAAAGAGTGCTTAACCACTTGCCGACTGCCCGCCGCAGCGTGGCGGCGGCAAGATGGCTCATTATCGCGAACTGCTGTCACCTGACGGCGTGCACGATAACTAGGATTGTGAGCAAGCGTGTGCAGCCGGGGCGTGCTTACTGTGTCGGGGGGGCGGGGAGCGGGTAAGGCGGACTCGATCACCGCCGGCTACCCGCGATGCCCCCCCCGCAGTGAGAGAGCGGAGGTCCATTTATGTAAAGGGGGGAAGGGCTGTGATCACAGGCTTCCTGTATATAGAAACCTATAGACTCACCTCCCCCTGCCAGCCCAGCACCAATACAGTTAGAACACAGTGAGGGAACACAGTTAACCCTTAGAGTGCCCCCTCCAGGTTAACCCCTTCACTGGCAATGGCATTTACACAGTAAGCAGTGCATTTTTATCGCACTGATCGCTGTATAAATGCCAATGGTCCCAAAAAAGTGTCAAAATGGTCCAACATGTCTGCCGCAATATCGCAGTACCGCTAAAAATCGCAGATCGCCGCCATTACTAGTAAAAAATAAAAAAAAATTAAAACCCCAGAAATGAATTCTCACCATCCGTAAATGCGGCAACTTTTGCGCAAACCAATCAATAAACGCCAATTGCAATTTTTTTTTTAACCAAAAATATGAGGAAGAATATAATTCGGCCAAAACCGATGAAAAAAATGATTTTTATATTTTTTTTTGGATTTGTATTTTAGCAAAAAGTAAGAAAAACAGTTTTTTTTTTTTTTTGCAAAATTGTCGCTTTTTTTTGTTTATAGCGGTGATCAGAAGTGACTCAGAGGGGATCATATACCCCCAAAAGAAAGCTCTATTTGTGGGGAAAAAAGACGCAAATTTAGTTTGGGTACAACGCCGCACGACCGTGCAATTGTCAGTTAAAGTGACGCAGTGCCGTATCGCAAAAAAGTGCTCTGGTCCTAAAGAGGGAAATCCTTCAGGGGCTGAAGTGGTTAAATCAAGGGTGTGTAATGCATAGAGTGCAGGGGTCAGGAGAGTGAAAAATTCCCCTTGCAAGCAATAGTCTCCCCCAGTTTCTCCTCTCAGCAAAAATCCCTCCTCCCCTTCATAAAATACAGCACTTATCTGGACCCTCACCCTAATCCCACAAACACATCCCCTTTGCAAGCCAAAATCCTTTACAAACAATAATGGAAAAAAAAACCCTACCCCTCCCTCAGTCTCATCCCCTTGTTCTTGATCTTAGTTTCAAATTAATTGAGTACTGTCCGTGATACTTTTGGGATGTACCCCCTTCTTTAAGGTCCAAGCAGTACTGCTTGAACCTTGAATAAGTGGGTACACCCTGAAAGCTTGTCCTGAAAAATTGTATGTTAGTGCAAATTAAAAAAGTATCACAGACAGAACTCAATTATTTCTGTAGCAAGTGCACTAATACAGCTACAACCACCTCGAGTTTCAAATTAAAAACACAGCCCTTCTGAACCGTATTCAACTGCATGTATTTAAAGGTCTCAGTCATTTCCCCATTTCCCTTCTTTGCTCAATACTGTACAAAATAAGTTCCTGAAGTTTTTCCTGATACATTTTATCTTTCAGAACTTTCATCATTTTGTTGCCTAGCTCAACCTCTATTCTATCAATATCCTTTTGTAAATGAGGTCACCAGAAGAGGACACAGCGTTCTAAATAAAGATCTATGTAGAGGAATCAGGACCTCCTTCCCCCTGTTGGTGACTAGAGTTGAGCGAACACCTGGACGTTCGGGTTCTGCGAGTCCGAACGAACTTTGTAAAAAAGTCCGGGTTCGGCTTCCGAACGTTGCCGGAACGTTATCCCGGACACCGAACCCCATTGAAGTCAATGGGGACCCGAACTTTTAGGCACAAAAATGGCTGTAACAAAGTCCTGGCAAGTGCTAGAGGGCTGCAAAAGGAAGTAAAATGGGGGTAAGAGTAGGGCAAGTGCCCTACAAAAAAATGGGGATAGGGAAAATAAATTAAAATTAAATAAACTAGGAGATGATTTTTGAACAATAATGTGTCACTTATAGCTGCAGCTAAAACCTCTACCTTTAGAACTAGGAGATGATTTTTGAATAATAATCTGTCCCTCTAAGCAGAAGCCTCTACCTAGTGCAGTCAGATCGCTCAAAGCAGCAGTATGTGAAATCTCAAATTACTCCCACAATCTGATCGTTGTGTACGATCGTAATGATCGTTGTGTTAGGCAGAGTTTGATCTGCAATCTGTCACTCAAAGCAGCAGTATGTGAAATCTCAAATTTCTGCAATCTGTCCCTCAGAGCAACAGCAGTAGTAATCTCAGGATGCAGGATCAGATGTTAAAATGTCTGCAATCTGTCCCTGACAAAAACGCCGGCAGCTTCCTCTCCCTACACTAACCCAAGAGCATGTGACATGCAGCACTGTGACTCCAGCTTATAAAGAGGCTGAGTCACATGATGCACTGGCCAATCACAGCCATGCCATTAGTAGGCATGGCTGTGATGGCTTATAAGGGCAAACCAGTGAAACGCTTGTTGATTGGCTGCCCTGCAGCTATTCAACATGCGTGATCAACTACCAGAACCCAGAACCCGAACCCGAACGTTTTTTGAAATGTCCGTGTTCGGGTCCGGGTCCCGGACACCCGAAAGTTCGGTACGGACCCGAACGTTACAGTCCGGGTTCGCTCAACACTATTGGTGACCCCTCTAGTCTAGTGAGATAAAGATCTATATAAAGGAATTAGGACCTAATTTTTCCTGTTGGTGATCCCTCTAGTGATAACCAAAGATCTAGGTAGAGGAATCAGGACCCCTTCCTCCTGCTAGCGACCCCTCTAGTTATGCTGTATAACCCTAGAAATGTATGTGTTTTTCCCACTGTCTGGCTATAATGTTTGGTTATTTTAGATTATTTTTCTTAAGGCTCGGTCCACATTGGGGCGACTTAGGCACCAGACAAGTCGCACTCTATTCAGTGCCGTTCTAATCAGAGTGACTTATGTCTTAGAAAAAGGTTCCTGTTCTACGTGGGGGCGACATCAGAGCGGCTTGCATTGACTTCTATTAAAGAAGTATTTTGCAAGCCGTGCTGAAGTGGCACTGTACGAGGTGGCTTCAAAGTCGGGCTGTAATGCTTAGGGTCAAATAAAGCAGGGTGGAGAGAGAAATATAGTCGTCATGTTGGGAGTTGGCAGTTTTTTTTTTTTCTGGGATCTGCATCTCTGGAAGACATGATTAATGATGGATTTTGCTTTGTAGGACATTTGTGGAGCTTTTTATTTTTTAATAAAGGACTTGTCAAATAGTGTGTGACTTTACATATTTATATTTGCATTTTTTTTTTGTGAATGAGTAGTACTATCTACTACTTACACTTTATGTATAGTGGGGGGCTAGTACCTGGGAGCTCCATTATTTTTAATGGGTGCTTCCAGATTCCCATAAACACCCTGCCCACTGACTGCGACAACCACTGGGCCAGGGTTGTGGTGAAGAGGCCCTCGTCCCCATCAACCTAGGAACCAGGTGTTTTGCCAGGGAGGTCCCACCTGGCAAGGTACCCTTTCCATGTTGAGGTCATGTGCCCTGGCATGGCTCAGGAGGCACATGCAATTTTCCCTTCCTTTTCTGGGCAGCCAGGCTTCATGCTCAGATTTGTGGTCTGGCATGGATTCTGGTGTAGACCCAACATAAGTATTTTTCTTGTTTTTGTGTGGGATCCATACCAGACTCTTGGGGGGACCCAATGGCATTTTGCTATGTTCTCATTTTTTTGGGGTTTCCCTTGACATCCATAATGGAGCCTGGTCAAGGATAAAGCTCTAGTATGTATTTTTACAGGGTTCGTTTTTTGTTTGCGTGGGGCAGTGGTGGCTGGTGTATGAGGGGTGCTTGGGCTAAAGAGAAAAAAAAGTCAGCCCGCCCCCCTGCAGGAGGAGCCGGTACATTGACTTTCTTTTTTTTTTTTTCTGCTCCTTGGCTGTCACCTGACAGCCAAGTAGTGAGCCTATTGGTCCGCCATTAAAGCCTATGTGGGGGCGCTTGAACAGGCGCACACACATAGGCTGATTGGCTGCCCTGAGCCTGAGGCTCAGTGTGATTGAATGCGGTGGCCGGGGGCCGGTCACTGTGGCAGCGGACGTGACTCCCGCTGCCACAGAAACCCTGACATGAGGGACAGCCCACTTCTCTGCATGCCGAACTCTGCATTAATCCTGCCTGCCTATTGGATGTGGTAAGTGCAGGTCCTGTCCTGACCTGGGGGGGTCTCTGCAATGTACCCCACCTGTGTCACTGGCTGCATAAGTACCCCCACCTGTGTCACTGGCTGCATAAGTGCCCCCACCTGTGTCACTGGCTGCATAAGTGCCCCCACTTGTGTTATTGGCTGCATAAGTGCCCCCATCTGTGTCACTGGCTGCATAAGTGCCCCCACCTGTGTTACTGGCTGCAAAAGTGCCCCCACCTGTGATATTGGCTGCAATTTACCCCTACCTGTGATATTGGCTGCAATTTACCCCCACCTATGACACAGGCTGCAATCTACCTGACCTGTGATACTGGCTGCAATTTACCCCACCTGTGATACTGGCTGCAATTTACCCCACCTGTGATGCTGGGGCTGTAGACTGTGTCCTGTGATGCTGAGCTGTATACTGTGTGCTGTGATGCTGAGCTGTATATGGTGTCCTGTGATGCTGAGCCGTATACTGTGTCCTGTGATGCTGAGCTGTATACTGTGTCCTGTGATGCTGAGGTGTATACTGTGTCCTGTGATACTGAGCTGTATACTGCATCCTGTGATGCTGAGCTGTATACTGTGTACTGTGATGCTGAGCTGTATACTGTGCCCTGTGATGCTGAGCTGTATACTGCGTCCTGTGATGCTGAGCTGTATACTGTGTACTGTGATGCTGAGCTGTATACTGTGTCCTGTGATGCTGAGCTATATACTGTGTCCTGTGATGCTGAGCTGTATACTGTGTCCTGTGATGCTGAGCTGTATACTATGCCCTGTGATACTGAGCTGCATACTGCGTCTTGTGATGCTGAGATGTATACTGTGTTCTGTGATACTGAGCTGCATACTGCGTCTTGTGATGCTGAGATGTATACTGTGTCCTGTGATGCTGAGCTGTATACTGTGTCCTGTGATACTGAGCTGTATACTGTGCCCTCTGATGCTGAGCTGTATAATGTGTCCTGTGATGCTGAGCTGTATACTGTGTCCTGTGATGCTGATCTGTATACTGTGTCCTGTGATGCTGAGCTGTATACTCCTGACACAATATGTGGAATACAGGGGATAGAGTGGGTGGATTATATAAGGGGTGGGGCTTATTAGAAGTAGGAGGGGTCAAAAAGAAAGGGCGTGGTCTGCCCCCCCCCATCCCCATCCTAAAACTTCACCAGCCGCCACTGGTGTGGGGTTCCCTCTTTAACACCTATATATCCAGGATAAGTGTCTGGTATAGATGAAGGGAATCTCTGGTTGCTTTCTGAGCTCTATAAAACTTGTCTGACAATCCCTAGTCTATTAGCCTAGAAAATGGTCATTAATGTTTTTTTTTTGTTTTTTAACAATTTGGCTCCTATTTATTTCAAATGGGTTTGTATTTGGCACCCAAACTTTTAATAAGTTATCAAACTCACCAATAATCTGAACCCTGGACATTTGGCCTTATCACTAGTTTGTAGTTATTACTTTGATCTTTCTCTGGACTTGGGCAATTGCCATAAATAATGTTATCACCTCTATTAGTGGACTAGCCACTGAATCCTCTCTATTCCTCTGCCCACTTATTCTCTTACAGTATTTAGATGAGGTTCACCTGAGGTCTAAACTTAGGCCTTCATCCAGTCAATTCAGTAACTTCTATCTCTTCAACTTCATTTTCATCTTCAGTTTTGGGAGGGGGGGTTATTCCACATTGTCACCCCACTGCTTGTTTCCTGGCAGTAGAGTGTTCTAGTTTACTGGCTTTCACTGTGTATGTCTGGGGCATTATCTCAGAAGATGGATCAATCCCAGCTGAGGGAAGGTAACCTTGGCCACCTCTGAGGAGGTGTTCACCATTTTCATGAAGGGGCATCCCCTGCTTATCCCACAGTGTAGTATACCTTCTCTGTCTCAAACTGATATTCCTTCTCTCAATTTCAGGATGCCCACCTCCCATGGAGTTGCAGTTGGCCATGGGTGCTTCCAAACCTGTACATCTCTGCACTGAACACGTTGTGGCTGCTAACAATTCATGGAACTTCAAAATGGAGTTGCTTTTACCTTTCTCTTGCACAGTTTTTCCAACCAAGTTGTACAGTAGTCCTTCTACAAATGTTTCCTTCTGCCATCTCTCCTTATTTCCCCTGCCACACTGTCCTTTTCAGCTTTGTCTTCCACGTCCACTTTCCGTAGATCAGATCTCTGGAGCTATGTCTCGTAGTTCCAGTGCATATGACAAAATGGATTCTCCTGCTCTCTACTGAAGTAAGCCCTGTGTCCCAAAAAGCTACCTCTTGGATGTACATTGCTTCTAGTTAACTATCTTGTCAAGGCAATCTTGGTTTTCTGCTGGGAGGTGCAAGACTAACCTTCTTGCTGCCCTCTCCGAAGAGCTAACAACCAGGGGGAAATTCCATAAGATTGCATTAGACCTCATAATCTCTTCATGAAATCATCCAGATCTTGATATGGCCCTGTGTATTTGGGTAGTTGTTACAGCAGGAAGCAAAGTGTTGGCAGCGCAGTCAGAGAGGGAGAGTTGGGTGAACCTTGACAGTTTTGGCTGGGCACTCTCTAGGTAGGGGGGCCCAGGTGTGCCCCCTGGATGTTGGGCAGATGGAGAAATGTACATAAACCATAGAAGTACTGGAATCGATGTAGCAAAGGATTATGTATGCATGAGTCTGTTATATTCTGATGGTGAATATCCACTGTAGCACTGGCGGGGCTGCACCACTGAGAAGTAACCGAACTCCTGTGGACAACATAGAACAAGAAAGGGTGCGCCTCTAAGTGCAGTAGTGTTAAAAAGAATTTATTAAGACAAGATAAAAAACTACTCACAAAGGTAATGTGCAGGTAAGCGTTGCAGTGTCAGCCACTGCTGGCTATAGTAGTCCTTGGGGGTGCGCTGCTGGGATGAAGTCCTGGTCTGCCTGGCGGTGGTGGGCTGGGGGGGGCAGCGTCGGTGGTTCCCGGCGTCTCCTCCTCTGGCTCCTGCGGATTTTGGCGCAATATGTTTATAATTTTATAATTGTCACTTTTATACGTGCTCAACATTCATATATGTATATACAGACTTAATCCCTTTCCCACAGATTCTTCTGCAATATTGTTACCCGTCCTCCAATCAGCAGCCACATCCCAGAGGAGGAGGTCTCTTAGGACAAACTCCTCCCACCTTTTTTCCCTTAAATTCCCCCCACCACCATAAGTCCATAACCACGGCCTGAAGAAGGGGCGGAGCCCCACAACGCATCGCCGTTACCAGCTGCACATTGGATGAGACGCCCATCTGCTCTGCACGGACCGAACGCAAGTTCGAACGGTCGTTCGCGCTAAAATCCGCAGGATCCAGAGGAGGAGACACCGGGAACCACCGATGCCCCCCCCCCAGCCCACCACCGCCAGGCAGACTAGGACTTCATCCCAGCAGTGCACCCCCAAGGAATACTATAGCCAGCAGTGGCTGACACTGCAACGCTTACCTGCACACTACCTTTGTGAGTAGTTTTTTATCTTGTCTTAATAAATTCTTTTTAACACTACTGCACTTAGAGGCACACCCTTTCTTGTTCTTTGTTACAGCAGGAACCCCATCAGTAATAAAAAAGACAGTGGACTGCCTGCTTTGCGTTGACCCATCTCTGCCGGGTGTTACCATCTCCCCATTCCTATCACCTTCGGCTGACATGTCTGATCCTCTTCTTAGATGCCAAGTGCAACCAAACTGGAGATTGACCAAATTAAGATACAGAGGGTAACGGTAATAACGTTTACTAAACAGATACAAAGTTGGATTAAGGATTTAAACTGGGTCAAAAGAGCAAAGAGTATACACACAGCATGGAACGAATGTTAACAAATCAGAAGCTGTGCGAATAGAAGTTCCTCAAAGCAATGTCTCTACAGCTCAGTCAGGGCACTAGGAGGCAGCACAGCTTAGCACAGCACAGCATATTCTCTATAAAGGTCTATAGAACAGCGACTAGAAAAAATCACTACATAATTATACAGTATGGTACAGAAACAGTTACTTTAGCTTATCCTCAGCATACCTCACAGTAAAGTTCAGGCTAGGTTTGGTAACACAGGTGAACAGAGGTATCCCAGGGCTGGTAACATAGGCAAGTAGATGGAGGATCCTCAGGGCTGGTAACACAGGCAATCGGCTAGAGGTGCAGGGCTATCTCTCTTGAAGCACAGTACTCTGGCACTGATTTGGAGAAGTCTTCTCCATAGTAGTTGGTCTTCCATGGGGCATACTGTTGGGCTCCTGCCTGGCTGCCTTGATGCCAGGACTAACAAGGGAGAACTGTACACCTGTCTGCAGTTCACATGCCCAGCTGATGATGGGAAGTAGCAAAAATGTATATTCCCTATCATTTGTATGGACTGCAAGGCAATGGGCAAGCACAATAAGCATTTTACCCATTACAAAGTGCATGTTGGTTTGCTGTACAAGCGACCTATACTATATTCATCATTAATTACTACCCCTGAGTGACTGATTAGTTGGAGAGAAGTGTTAACCCCTCTTTATGGGGAAAAAAAGTTGTAAATGACATCTCAAGTTCCACTTCTTTCAGAATGTACCCCATGGGAAGGCTTCTGTGTGTTTTACGAATTATACGGCTTAATATGATTACTTGGATTTGGAAATATGGCTGCATGTTGACACACAGAGTTATCCGTAAAGAGTTCTACCCTGAGACTTTATAGAGTGGCAATTAACCTTTGGTATTGGGATTATTAATAAGACAGCTTGAATTCTCATTTCATATATCCTGGATCATCGGCGATGTGAGACTTGGATTGCCTTTGAGGAGGTAATGTTATGCAACAGCATGCATGTCTCATTGTGGGGGTGCCCGGTACAGAATCTTATGCAAACGATTAGGTGATGGGTTGCTATGTGGTGAGTTTTGATGTTTCTTATTTTCTTAAAGCAGAACTAGACTCTTTCAATCAATATGAACTATTTTTAATCCATATCCTGCTAATATTAGTATATAAATAGGAAGGTATATTATATTTACTATTTACTTGTTTTAGGTTTTTTTTTTCCCTTATTTTGTTGCTTCCTGGTTTGTGGCCTAGGATGAAATGATGGCATACATCCCAGGAGTCTTCAGGGACACTTTTTTCTTCTGGAGAAGGGCCTTTCTCAGCTAAGCATGCCTTCTGGCCTGAGCTAAGGGCAGTTGGATTCCAGGAAGTAAATGCTACATGAATCATCTTCCCTTACTCAAGATGTCAGTGGTCAGAACTGCTAGGTGGGTGTTTTTCAAAGTGATTTTTCAACAAAATAAAGCAAGGATTTTAAGGGGAACCCCCCATTCGCAGACCCCCTCAACCACAGCCCAGGGTTGTGGGGAAGAGACCCTTATCAACAAGCTGCTTTGGGGGGGGCACCCCCATATTGAGGGCATGTGTCCTGGTATGGTTCAGGAGGGGTTTTTTCCTGGCCTGCCAGGCTGCATGCCTGGGTAAGGGTCTGGTATGGATTTTGGGGGACCCCCACACCATTTTTTTGTTTTTAATTTTGGCGTGGGGTTCCTCTTAAAATCCATACCATATGTTATGGATTAGGAGGGGGGACCCCACGCTGTTTTATTTTCAAAATTTTCTGTTGCCGGCATTCTTTTGTTTACATTTCAGCTCTCAGCGGGGACAGCTGATAACTCATCGGTTGTGAAGGCCGTGGCGACCGGCTTCCCGGCCCGCTCCTTAACAACCAGCTATTCTTCACACAGAATTCAAATCGGTCGATCAGTTTTGGACCCGTCTGAATTTGAATTGTTACGAAAATTTGGAATTTATTACAAAATGAATAAACAAAACAAAAAAGTGAAATTCCAAATCGAATCAACAAAATGAAATTAGTAACATAAGAAATCCATCTGAAAAGAAGCAAATTATTTCATTTGGAGATTCGGATACATCCGAATCTCCGCATAACCAAAAATGTGCACGAATTTACATTCGGACTGAAATGAATTGGACATGTCTAGTGCTTAGACACAGTTTAGATCTGCTTTAAGGGTTGGGTTTTGATATAATAATATATTGGAGTGCGTCAGTTCTTTTTTTCCTTGATAGTGTAAATAAGGAATCTTGCCAATACTGATGAAAATTATATTATTAATAATAATAATGATAATAATAATCTTTATTTTATATGCCACCTTCAAATGTGGCTTCTCAAAGCGCTTTACAAAGAAAACACAAGAAATAAACAGGATAAAACAAAGGAAAAAAGGGACAATTACGTTAAGGCTTGTCTAGGGAAAACGTTTTTAGGTCTGATTTCAATGAGTTTAGAGAAGATGACTCTCTTATGTTCTTTAAAGAAGGAAGTGAATTCCAGACTTTTGCAGCATAGCAGGAGAAGGCTCTGTCTCCCATCGAGTGTAAATAGGTAAGCAGGGGGGACACATAGAAGACCGGAATTTAACCGCTTGAGATCCACGCTATAGACGAAAGACGTCTACAGCGCGGATCTGAATCTCCGGGTGGACGTCCATGGACGTCCGCCCCTTTGCACGCTCCCGCGCGCACTCACATGCGGCTGCAGCACGCGGCCGCCGCACGCTGCGTGGGCGTGCCCGCGGGTCGGGCGGACTCGATGTCCGCTCCTGACCCGCGATCGCCCGCCTGCAGAGCTGTAGAACGGGGGAACCGCCAATGTAAACACGGCGGTTCCCCGTTCTGTGAGAGGGGGACAAGCAGATCTACTGATCCCTGTCACTGGGATCAGTTAGATCTGTCATTTCCCTGCCAACCCACCCCCCCCCCCCACAGTTAGAACACACCCAGGGAACCCAGTTAACCCCTTCACTGCCCCCTGCAGGTTAACCCCTTCACTGCCAATGACATTTACACAGTAATCAGTAGACATTTAAATTTCTGATCGCTGTATAAATGTCATTGGTCCCAAAAAAGTGTCAAAAACGTCCGACATGTCCCCCCCAATATCAAAGTCACGATAAAAATCGCAGATCGCCGCCATTACCAGTAAAAAAAAAAAATAATAATAAAAACGCCATAAATCAATTCCCATAGTTTGTAGACGCGGTAACTTTTGCGCAAACCAATCAATAAACGCTGATTGCGATTTTTTTTTACCAAAAATATGTAGAAGAATATAAATCGGCCAAACCCAATGAATAATTTTTTTTTATATATTTTATTTTTTATTTTTGGGTATTTATTAGAGCAAAAAGTAAAAAATATTGTTCTTTTTTCAAAATCGTCGCTCTTTGTTTATAGCGCAAAAAATAAAAACCGCAGAGGCGATCAAATACCACCAAAAGAAAGCTCTATTTGTGGGGAAAAAAGGACATCGATTTTGTTTGGGTACAACGTCACACGACCGCGCGATTGTCATTCAAAATGCGACAGCGCTGAAACCTGAAAATTGGCTTGGGCAGGAGGGGGGTTTAAGTACCCAGTAAGGAAGTGGTTAAAGGAGCCGAGGTTACCAGGTGGAGAGTTAGGCCCCTTTCACACTTGTGCGACTTGTCCTGCAACTTTAGACTGCAAAGTCGCATGGCAAGTCGTTCCCCGTGATTTCCAATGACAACCATTCATATTCGTACGACTTCAAGTCGTGCCGACTTCAAAGTAGTCCTTGCACTACTTTGGTCCAACTTTCATGCGAGCTGAGGTCCATAGACCTCAAGTTTGCACAGACATTCCTTGAAATCGCATCAAAATCGTGCCCGTAAAATCGTGCCCACAAATGTGCGCGACTTTCAAGTCGTGGCAGCGTGAAAGGGGCCTAAGTTGATAAAAGTTCAGACAGATATTGGAGTGCCAAGCCATGAAGAGCCTTGTAGGGGAGAAAAAGGATCTTAACCACTTCATTACCGGACACATTAACCCCCCTCCTGCTCAGGGCAATTTTCAGCTTTCAGAGTTGTTGTACTTTGAATGACAATTGTGCTGTCATGCAACACTGTACCCATAGAAATTTTTTATCTTTCTTTTAGTGGTATTTAATCACCACTGGGTTTTTTTATTTTTTGCTAAACAAATGAAAAAAGACTGAAAATTTTGAAAAAAAAAACTTTTTCTTCATTTCTGTTATTAAATTTTGCAAATAAGTAATTTTTCTTCTTCTCTGATGTGTGCTGATGAGACTGCACTGATGGGGGGCACTGATAGGCTGCACTGATGTGCACTGATAGGCTGCACTGATGGGCACTGATAGGCTGCATTGATGGGCACTGATGAAGCTGCACTGATGGGCACTGATGAGGCTGCAGTGATGGACACTCATGAGGCAGCGCTGATGCAGCTGCACTGATGGGCGCCAATGAGGCTGCACTGGTGAGGCTACACTGATGGTCACTGATGAGGCGGCACTGATGGGCACTGATAAGCCGCACTGCTGGGCACTGATAAGCTGCACTGATGGACATTGATTGGCACTCATAGGGCTGTGCTGATGATCAGTGCCCTGATTATCAGTGTAAATATCTCCAGTCACAGAAAAGCTGGCTGCCAGCTTTCCTTTTCTCAGTGACAGCACTGGGGAAAAGAAATGCTGAAAACCAGCATTTGTTTACACGCGATCAGCTGTGATTGGACACAGCTGATCACATGATAAAGATCCAACATCATTGGCTCTTCGCGCTGATCGGTGATGTGCTGTGTCTGAGGGCACGCATGCGTGGCAAGAATGGAGGGACGTCATATGACGTCCTCCCAGAACAAGAGCGCCCCCCCCCGACCATTATTCTACAATAGGCCGGGCGGGAACTGGTTAAAGTCTATGTTAAACCTGATGGGTAGCCAGTGCAAGGACTCTAGTATAGGGGTAATATGGTTACTTATACCAGAC
The DNA here is from genome assembly GCA_018402905.1 of Glandirana rugosa. Taxonomy (NCBI): domain Eukaryota; kingdom Metazoa; phylum Chordata; class Amphibia; order Anura; family Ranidae; genus Glandirana; species Glandirana rugosa. The sequence goes on from BLSH010118350.1 coordinate 1,081,680, forward strand.
CTAATAAGGATTCTGGATGCAGACGTTTGTATATATTGTAGTCAATAGTGGATTTAGGTACACCAGCAAGTACAGAGACTTCAGATCCGTATACAGCTAGGCAGTAATCTTAGCCTTCATTCAAGCCTGTGGATCAGCATTATGCCAGGCAACTGGCATTTCTTTAAGAAGAGTTCAGTAATGGAAGTCCCTAGTATTTTCTACAGGATTCCTTCAGAGGAGTCTGATTCACAGTAACGTGCTTCAAGTTTGGTTGTTCACAGGATCAGCACCATGGACAGCATGAATAGGATTGTGCATTGACTGCCCCTTATCCAACAATTCCATAATCTCCTTGTAAAACATTGCATTTATTCTTGTTTGTACATGCTCATTTATTTCTTTCAATAATAAAAAATTTGAACAAGAGAACTGGGAGGAGGACCTTGCTGGAGGAAGGAGCCTGGGAAGGACTGGTTTTCCCGCAGGTACCTGGAGACTCTCTTGGGAGGATGCACAGAGGTCTAGGGGGGTGCAGAGAGGCATGGGAATGAGTCTTCTAACTAGCCAGAGGTGCTATCTACAGTGTTGTTGGTGTTGGCTTAAAGGTCCTTTACACATTAGCAGCTGGATGCAGATCTGGAGTGTTGCTCGGGGTATCTGCAGTCTTTATCCTTCTCTCTTTTTTTTCTCCTCTGGAGCAATTGAATTATGCTTCATAGAGGTTTGCATTGCCTTCCTCTGAATCTCCTGTGGGTATAGGGTTGTATGTACTTTATGGACTTTTTTTTAATTGGCTGACCTGGATGGACTTGTGTCTTTATTCAACCTATGTAATTTTGTAAACATAATACAATAATACAATATATTATGATATGTAATATAGAGCCGATATCAAATCTGCTATAATCATCTTTCTTAAAAACACACACTGGAGGGCACCATTTACAGCATCTCACAAAAGTGAGTACAGCCCTCATATTTTTGTGAATATTTTATTCTATCTTTTCATGTGACAACAATGAAGAAATTACACTTTGCTACAATGTAAAGTAGTGAGTGTACAGCTTGTATAGCAGTGTAAATTTGCTGTCCCCTCAAAATAACTCAACACACAGCCATTAATGTCTAAACTGTTGGCAACAAAAGTGAGTACACCCCTAAGTGAAAATGTCCAAATTAGGCCCAAAATCAATATTTTATGTGGCCATCATTATTTTCCAACACTGCCTTAATCATCTTGGGCATGGAGATCACCAGAGCTTCACAGGTTGCCACTGGCGTCCCCTTCCACTCCTCCATGATGACATCACAGAGCTGGTGGATATTAGAGACCTTGCGCTCCTCCACCTTCCATTTGAGGATGCCTCACAGATGATCAATAGGGTTTAGGTCTGGACACATTCTTTTCGTTTCAATATTTTTATTGAATTTAAACAGTATATCAAAGGTAACAATCATAAGCAGACATATGAATATATACCATAACATGAAATTATCAAAAGTCCGTATGGAGAGAGCTGTTGTCATCAGAAAGATTCTTTCCTTAAACGGTAAAACATTTGTATTAGATACTCGCATTCCTGTACAAACTCCATGGAGCCGTGAGAGTCGCCCAGGCCCGCCAGACACCCCAATTGGGAGCTATCTGTGTCCGGGGGGCCAGTGCCACCCACCCCGCTCCTGGCCACTCTTACTAGATTATGAATACATGACTCACCCTCCACCCGAAGTAGACACCGGAAATACTACTGAGCCCTTGTGGTAAGTGCGTCTTATTGATTACACATAAAGAATTCCCCACCTCCCTTCACGGGAATAGTTACTAAACCGTCTTTCGTATGAAACGCTTTACAACAGCCAACTTATAGTTGACGATTGGCAAATTCTAATAACAACAACTTATAAATCAGGAGAGAGACAGAAAAGAGAAAGAAAAGCTGAGAAGAGATTCAGGAAGGCAACAAGGAGGACCTAGAGTGTAATATCAGGAGTTAGGTTCACACAGGTATACCAAGATATTTCATCCATGAGTCCCAAATTATTTCAAATTTAGGAGTTGTATCCATAATAACACTAGCTAACTTTTCCTGTGTCATGATCCAGGAGATTTTTTGTTTCGCCTCAAAGAAGGATACTGAGGGTTGTTTCCACGATCTGGCTATCGTGATCTTTGCACCCAACAAAATGAAGCGGACGAGCTGGGAAAGAGATCCGGAGAGCCCCTCCAATTTATAATTAAGAAGAGCTATTTCAGGAGCCTGTGGAACAGGGCTAGACGAGATCTTACGTATCAAATGAAAGACCCTGTTCCAGAAGCTTCTAATATGTGGGCATTCCCACCAAATGTGGAGGAAAGAGCCAGTAAGCCCACAGTCCCTAAAACAGAGATCTGTGGCATCTGGATACATAGCTGCCAGTCTGGAGGGTACGAGATACCAGCGGGTCAGTATTTTCAGGTTGGCTTCTCTGAGAGTTGTGTTTATGATCCCTTTAGTAGCTCTAGAGGCCATGGCGTGCCAGCTATCCGCTTCCCATTCCTCCCCCAGATCTCTCTCCCACCTCAGCGCATAAAGAGGCTTTTCAGCATTCTCTACCAGTGATGCATAAATTAAGGAGATGCCCCCTCTCTGGTCCACAGATTCAGCACACCACCGTTCAAATTGGGTGATTCCCCTATGGTTATTTCTGGACTTCCACCAGGAAGACATGAAATGGTGAATTTGCATGAAACAAAATCTTTCGGATTGTGGCATATCTAATTTATGAATGCAGTGTTGGAGAGTTAGGGGGCCATTAATATTCAGAAAGTGGCCAATGCGAAACATTCCTTTATTGGTCCACCATTGGAAGGCCTTAATGTCAAGACCCGGGGGGAAACAAGGGTTATTAAAGATGTGATGGAGAGGGCATAAATTTGATATCAAATGGGGGGATTTGAAGACTGTGTCTGTAATAGCAAAGGAGTGGGAAAGTGTAGGTGATAGTACCGGTGGTCTCATTTTGTGAGGGGCTCCTACTAGGTAATCAATCGTGTTGAGGGGAACTGCCTGTCTTTCTATATTAATCCAATCTGGTCTGTTACCTTGCGAAAAGACTAAGGAGAATTGGGCTACTTGGGCAGCCTGATAATATTTATAAAGATGAGGGAGACCTAGTCCCCCTTGATCACGCCTCCTGAAGAGGGTCTTGGCCGAAAATCTATAACCCTTGCGTCCCCAGATGAATTTCAAGATTCGTGATTGGATCAAGATGATAGGTCATCTTGATCCCATCTGTCTAAATCATTAGCTAATTTCTTAAATATAGGAGGATAATTGGCTTCGTAAAGTAGGCTAGTGTTGGCTGTCAAATTGATCCCCATGATCGGATGAAATGCTTCGGTTAATAGGAGGATATAAATTCTTTAATCGATTACTAAATCTGTCTACCCTAGTTCTACTGGATAGTAGAACTAGGTTAGTGCTTAGAACTTTAAGTAGACCCCTGCGTTCCCAATATCTAAAAGCCGGTTCTGGGAGAAGTCCTCCGCACTAGTTCCCCCTGATCCAGAGGGAGTAGAAATATTTATAATAGTCCGACGGGTTCATCGGGTTAAGAGGAATCAGAAAAGCGTTCCATTGTCTGGTCTAACCTAATTATATCTTTCTGTCCGTCAAGGGGAGTTGTGCTAACTAATGGATCATCCTCGGGGAGTGTTT
>BLSH010118351.1:0-19555 GCA_018402905.1 Glandirana rugosa
TGTTGGCCGAGGGGACTCGGAGCACTATGAGGATGCGTCCTCCATCATGCCCCGCGCATGCGCACTTCCTGGACACATTCTTGGCCAGTCCATCACCTTTAACCTCAGCTTCTTCAGCAATGCAGTGGTCATCTTGGAGGTGTATTTGGGGTCATTATCATGTTGGAATACTGCCCTGCAACCCAGTCTCCAAAGGGAGGAGATCATGCTCTGCTTCAGTATGTCACAGTACATGTTGGCATTCATGGTTCCCTCAATGAACTGTAGCTCCCCAGTGCTGGCAGCACTCATGCAGCCCCAGTCCATGACACTCCCACCACCATGCTTGACTGTAGGCAAGATACACTTGTCTTTGTACTCCTCACCTGGGGTCCGCCACACACGCTAAACACCATTTGAACCAAATAAATTTATCTTGGTCTCATCAGACCCCAGAACATGGTTCCAGTAATCCATGTCCTTAGTCTGCTAGTCTTCAGCAAACTGTTTGTGGGCTTCCTTGTGCATCATCTTTAGAAGAGGCTTCCTTCTGGGATGATGGCCATGCAGACCAATTTGATGCAGTGTGCAGCGTATGGTCTGAGGACTGACAGGCTGACCCCCCACCCCTTCAACATCTGCAGCAATGCTGGCAGCACTCTTATGTCTATTTCCTAAAGACAACCTCTGCATATGATGCTGATCAAGGGCACTCAACTTCTTTGGTCGACCATGGCGAGGCCTGTTCTGAGTAGAAACTGTCTTGTTAAACCACTGTATGGTCTTGGTCACCAAGCTGCAGCTCAGTTTCAGGGTCTTGGCAATCTTCTTATAGCCTAGGCCATCTTTATGTAGAGCAACAATTCTTTTTTTCAGATCCTCAGAGAGTTCTTTGCCATGAGGTGCCAAGTTGAACCTTCAGTTACCAGTATGAGAGAGTGAGAGCGATAACACCAAATTTAACACGCCTGCTTCCCATTCACACCTGAGACCTTGTAACACTAATGAGTGACATGACACCGGGAAGGGAAAATGGCTAATTGGTCCCAATTTGGACATTTTCACTTAGGGCTGTACTCACTTTTGTTGCCAGCGGTTCAGACATTAATGGCTGTGTGTTGAGTTATTTTGAGGGGACAGTAAATTTACACTGTTATACAAGCTGTACACTCACTACTTTACATTGTGTCAAAGTGTCATTTCTTCAGTATTGTCTCATAAAAAGATATAATAAAATATTTACAAAAATGTAAGGGGTGTGCTTACTTTTGTGAGATATTGTAAGTGCAGCATTAAAACATTTATTAAATGATAAAAACAAATTGGAAACTCACATGAAGTAAGTGTGGCGTGGCATGTGGAGCATAAGAAATCAGGACATCCGGGGAACCCTGTAGCAGAGGCATCCAGTCCAGGGATCATGCAGCACCATGGGAGGGCTGGCAGCCTTAGGCCTGGGGGGCAAGTCCAGTAAAGACGCCCATTGAACCACCGAATCCGCTCACCATCCATGCCCACCTGGTTTTATAATAGATATTGATGTTATGAAGCAAGCCAAATATGATACAATGTGGTAACATAATTTAATGTTAATAGCAACAAAGGAGGTGCAGCTTCATCAGTGCCCATCAATGCAGCCTCATCAGTGCCCACCAATGCAGCCTCACCAGTGCCCATCCAATGCAGCCTGCAATGCAGAAAGAGGAAAGCCGCCGGATTACAAAGAGTGGGGATCTCCTGCTTACCTGGCGCGGACGCTGTCATATGAAGTCCCGCCTCCTGGACCGGCTCCTATAATAGGCATCATCCATGGTAGGGTCGGCCCTGGGCGACCCCCTCTGCTTGCAGTTAGTTGGCGGCCTTGCCCCTGGCCCCTACTTCCTCCACAAAAAAAAATATTGTCAGCGGGCAACGGCCCGCCAGCCATTTCGAATGTAAGTTGGGGTGGCCTGGGGGGCAATTGCCACCCTGCTCCCTGGCCCAGCCCTCCCCTGTGCAGCACTACCACTGGCCAGATAGACATAGGAAGCTCAAAGCAGTTCCTAGTCAGGAGCAGACTCTAGAGAAACCCAATGCCTGATGTTAGATGCTGGAGGATCACCTAGGGGGGTTGGCTATCCATTTGAAGACGTTTCTGCCTCTTTGTCAAGCCTGGCAGCTTGGAGGCTTGACAAAGAGGAATGAACGCCTTGAAATGCATAGCCACGCTCCCAGGACATCCCCAAGGCATCTGACATTATCCATTGAGTTCCTCTGGAGTCTCCACCTGTCCACGGAGTGCTCTGGACCTCCTATGCCTACCCACCCGGTGGCATACCACACAATGCCTTGATTGGATGCCTCTGCTACAGGGTTCCCTGGATGTTCTGATTTCTCATGCTCTATATATCTGCACAAATTTACTTCATGCAAGTTGCCAATTTGTTTTTATCATACAATAAATCTTTTAATGCTGCACTTAGATGGCGCCCTCCGCTGTTTGTGTTTTTATGTCTTGATTTAGGTATTTATTCCGTCTCTCTGGAAGAGCTCTATCTTGTGAAAGGAAGCTTACCTACCTCTACCCCTCATATACCTGATAAAGACAAGTTTATTGGACTCGTGGTTATGCACCCCAGTGTTTTTTCTCTGCTATAAGGAGGTTACCCATACACTACTTGTACTATAAAGACATTTCTGTTTATATTATCTTCTTTCTGTCCATCACTGTAACCTTTTCTAAAGCAATCAAAGACTCTCACCAAGGCAGACAAAGTTATTACACTTTGATGTGGGTGCAAAATATTTCGTTTTATAAACCCTAAAAATAAAAATTCAAAAGGTCCTGCAGCCCACTCCCATGCAGGAAGAATAGAAACACGGAGAACAAACTGAGCTTTAGCAAGGATTTTGTATCATAGAAGCTGTAGGATTAATAAAACATTGTTTTGTACATATCAAGCAGTTCAGGCGGGATAAACCTACAGGTAAAGTAGAAAATCCTTTCAGCTTTAGACCTGAACACTTCTTATTCCCGGCGGGACCCCGTGCTCTGTTCCCACACCGCTCAAGTCTTGCTCCGCCATCCAAACTTCTCCCTTCATCTGCTTCCAGTCATAGTGGAGACACGCGGAATGAGAATTGCACCGACTGTAATTAAGAGAAGTGGAATATGAGGGAACGAGGGGAGAAATGAGGATTTAATTGCTTTGCAGCAGTTAATTAGAGAACAGCAAAGCGAAGATAAGGGAGGTCATAGAGAAAATCGCTTTAATAAAATATAACCTCAAAAGCAGAGAATAGTTTGTTTTTAATTATTCAGCACGCCATTTCGATGCTATAGGTTTTCTGAGAATTCTCTATGAAACCATAAGAAAATCAGCAGAAAGGAACAGACTGCTAAACCCCTCCGGAGTCATTGTGCCAAGGTTACCGGTGGGTTTTGGAACCAATTCTTTCTAATGGCTCATACACACGGGACGACGATCGTGCGTACGACCGTGTTGAATCGTACGTTGACGGTCGTATGTAGCCCACTGACATGCACACGACGGTCGTACATACAACTTGCGGCTGACCGAACGTGATGACGCGAACGAGCGTATAATGAGGAAGTAGCGTCACCTTTTGGGCTCCTTTCTAATTTCATGTTAGTTGAAAGTGGACTTGGCGCATGCGTGTTTAGCACAATACAACTTTGTTGAACACAGCTGCTCTACACACGACTCAACGGTCGTATGCGAGCTTGTTGACACGACCAAGTTTTCTAGTCTGCACATACAACTCCCACGAACGACCGTCGTACGTTCAACTGTTGAAAGTGCCGCCACAGACGAATGATTCTGCATGCAACGGTCGTGAGTACGACGTGTTGAACACGATCGTCGTCCCGTGTGTACGAGGCTTTAGGCTGAAGACAAGCAGGAGCTTCCTGTGCCGCGTTGGACTTTGCTAGCAAGCGTGGCATTAGACTGTCACCACTGCTGTTCTAAGAGGACTTCTTTATTGGGTCAAAATGACACATAGAATTACAGATAATGTTCTAAGAGTATAATGTTCTACAGATAATGTTCTGAGAGTATTATTATTATACAGAATTTATATAGTTTGAGCAGTTTGCGCAGCGCTTTACAATAAAGAAGGGACACGGTACAATTACAATACAGTTCAATACAGAAGGAATAGGAGGGCCCTGCTCGTGGAGCTTACAATCTAAAGGGAGGGGGAGGTAGTACAAAAGGTAATGGCTGCAGGGGATGATCTGATGGAGGTGACTTGAGCACAGTTCTTAGGTGGAGGTGGGATAGGCTTCCCTGAATAGGTGAATTTTCAAGGATCGCCTAAAGGAGGACAAGGTGAGGGCTTACTGGACATTCTGGGGTAGGGAGTTCCAGAGGATGGGAGAGGCTCTGGAGAAGTCCTGTAGGCGAGCATGGGAGGAGGTTACAAGGGAGCTAGAAAGCAGGAGGTCCTGGGAGGAGCGGAGAGGACAATTTGGGTGATATAATAATGTTCTACAGATAATGTTCTAAGGCTCGGTTTACACAGGGGTGACTTGCGCTCCGACTAGTGTCGCCTCAAGTAGCCCAAAGTCACTTGACATCTTAAATCCCATTGAAATGAATGGGAGCCATCTTAATGTACACTACTGAAGTCGCTCCGACTTAAGAAAAGGTTCCTGTACTACTTCAAGGCCACTTCTATCCGACTTGTGCCCTTAGAATTCAATGGAAGTTTCCTCCAAGTCGGATCCTCCATCCATATTGCAGCGACTTGCAGGAAAAAGAAAATCATTTTTACACAGTTACTCCCCCTGAATTACCCAGGCAACCCCCTCCCTTCTCTGATTGGCCACAGGCAAAGTCGCCTGACATGGAATTGCGTTGTAAGTCACCCAAAGTCGCGCTGTAGTCGCCTTGAAGTCGCGTTGTAAGTCGCCTAGCAAAGTCACACCAAAGTCGGATCGCTCCTGTGTGAACCCAGCCTAAGAGTATAATAATGTTCTACAGATAAGGTTCTAAGAGTATAATAATGTTCTACAGATAAGGTTCTAAGAGTATAATAATGTTCTACAGATAAGGTTCTAAGAGTATAATAATGTTCTACAGATAATGTTCTAAGAGTATAATAATGTCCTACAGATAATGTTCTAAGAGTATAATAATGATCTACAGATAATGTTCTAAGAGTATAATAATGTTCTAAAGATAATGTTCTAAGAGTATAATAATGTCCTACAGATAAGGTTCTAAGAGTATAATAATGTCCTACGGATAAGGTTCTAAGAGTATAATAATGTCCTACAGATAAGGTTCTAAGAGTATAATAATGTTTTACAGATAAGGTTCTAAGAGTATAATAATGTTTTACAGATAAGGTTCTAAGAGTATAATAATGTTCTAAAGATAATGTTCTAAGAGTATAATAATGTTCTACAGATAAGGTTCTAAGAGTATAATAATGTTCTACAGATAATGTTCTAAGAGTATAATAATGTTTTACAGATAAGGTTCTAAGAGTATAATAATGTTTTACAGATAAGGTTCTAAGAGTATAATAATGTTCTACAGATAATGTTCTAAGAGTATAATAATGTCCTACAGATAAGGTTCTAAGAGTATAATAATGTTCTACAGATAAGGTTCTAAGAGTATAATAATGTCCTACAGATAAGGTTCTAAGAGTATAATAATGTCCTACAGATAATGTTCTAAGAGTATAATAATGTTCTACAGATAAGGTTCTAAGAGTATAATAATGTTCTACAGATAAGGTTCTAAGAGTATAATAATGTTCTACAGATAAGGTTCTAAGAGTAAATGTAACCGCTCTTGGCATTGTAGCTCAGAATTAGACATGTATGGTTAGTTTTGTTCCGAATCGAAATTCAGACACATTTATTTCGTTATTCGGAAATTCGGATCTATCCAAATTTCTGAATTACAATAGTAACGAATTTAACCACTTTAGCCCCGGAAGGTTTTAACCCCTTACTGACCAGGGCCATTTTTTGCTTTACTTTAACTAACAATTGCGCGGCGTTGTACCCAAATAAAATTTATATCCTTTTTCCCCATAAATAGAGCTTTCTTTTGGTGGTATTTGATCACTTCTTGAGCGCTATAAACAAAAAAAGAGCGACAATTTTGAAAAAAAAAACAATATCTTTTACTTTCTGCTTATAAAACACATCCAATAAAAACATGTAAAAAATAAAATTTCTTCATAAATTTAGGCCAATATGTATGTTGCTACATATTTTTGGTACAATAATATATCAACGTATATTGATTGGTTTGCGGAAAAGTTATTGCGTCTACAAACTATGGGATATTCTTATGAAATTTTTATTGACTTTTTTAACAGTAATGGCTGCGAGCAGCAGCTTGTAGCGGGACTGTGACATTGTGCCGGACAAATCGGATACCAAGTGACACTTTTGACACTTTTTTGGAGGAGCAGTGACACCAGTACAGTGATCAGTGCTAAAAGTATGCACTGTCACTGTACTAATGACACTGGCAGGGAAGGGGTTAACATCAGGGGCAATCAAAGGGTTAAATGTGTCCCTAGGGAGTGATTTCTAATTGTGGGGCAGGTGTCTGTACTGTAAGAAGACAGAGATCCGTGTCCCTGCTTTGTCTTGTTTACGTAGGCAGACCGCCGTTCTGTCAGAAAATCACATACAGGTACCTGATCAGGGCCACCCTGCCGCAGTATATGTACGTGTGAACGGTCCTTAAGCAGTTAAATGAATCCAAAATTCAGACGAAATTCTATTTGAATGCATATTAGAATCAAATTCACTTGCAATTGCCGTGTACAGAGGCAGAATGGGGATCTGCCTATGTAAACAAGGCGGATCCCCATTCTGACAGGGGAAATCATGGAGATCTGCTGTTCCCAGTGGTCGGGAACAGCGATCTCTGTGGTGTCCCAGGCAGCCCATCCCCCCTACAGTTAGAACACACCCAGGGAACACAGTTAACCCCTTGATCGCCCTCTAGTGTTAACCCCTTCCCTGCCAGTGTCATTTATGCATTGATCACTGCATTTTTATAGCACTGATTACAGTAATAATGTCACTGGACCTAAAAAAGTGTCATTTGGGGTCAGATTTGTCCACCGCAATGTCGCAGTCCCGCTAAAAATCGCAGATCGTCGCCATTACCAGTAAAAACATAAAAAAATATAAAAGTCCATAAATCTATCCCCATAGTTTGTAGACGCGATAACTTTTGCGCAATCCAATCCATATACACACATTGTGATTTTTCTTAACAAAAATGCATAGAAGAATATATATCGGCCTAAACTGATGAATACATTTTTTTTTTGGATATGTATTATAGCAGAAAGTAAAAAATATTGTTGTTTTTTTTTTTTCAAATTTGTCGCTATTTTTTTGTTTATAGCGCAAAAAATAAAAATTGCAGAGGTGATCAAATACCAGCAAAAGAAATCTCTATTTGTGTGTGGGGGGGGGGGACATCAATTTTGTTTGGGTACAACGTCGCACGAATGCGCAATTGTCAGTTAAAGTAACGCAGTGCCGTATTGCAAAAAATGGCCTAAATCCTTCCGGGGCTGAACTGGTTAAGGTAAAAAAAAACCTGTTGCAGAGGATCCCCACAGCCACCCCCTATTCCTATACTTACCTAAGCCAGATCTTGATCCAAGACTGTGCATGAGAACAGCAGTTCTTCCGGCTCTGTGCCTCATCCTGGGCAGATTGATAGCAGGGGAGCCATGGGGTCACATTAATCACATTAGGCCAACGCAGTTTTAATTTTTAACCACTTCAAGACTGTTTTTTGGGTTCGGCGTTTATGAGTTAAAACCAGGTTTTTTTGCTATAAAATTACTTAGAACCCCCAAACATTATATATTTTTTTGCTAACACCCTAGAGAATAAAATGGCGGTCGTTGCAAAACGTTATGTCACACCGTATTTGCGCAGCGGTCTTACAATCGCGATATTTTTGGAAAAATCTCAGTTTTTTTAGTTAAAAAATAAGACAACAGTAAAGTAAATTTTTTCCATATTGTGAAAGATGATGTTACGCCGAGTAAAATGATACCCAACATGTCATGCTTCAAAATTGCGTCCGTTCGCAGAATGGCGACAAACTTTGCAACTTAAAAATCTCCATTGGTGACGTTTAAAAAATTCAACAGGTTAGCAGTTTTGAGTTACAGAGGAGGTCTAGTGCTAGAATTATTGTTCTCGCTCTAATGATCGCAGCGATACCTCACATGTGTTGTTTTAACACCGTTTTCATATGTTGGCGAGACTTACGTATGGCCCGCTTCTGCGCACGAGCTCGCGGGGACGGGGCACTTTAATTTTTTTTTTTAATTATTTATTTTACTTTTTATTTTTACACTGTTCTTTTTTTAAAATAAAAATTTTTGATCACTTTTATTCCTATTACAAGTAATGTAAAAAAACATTCCTTGTAATAGAAAAAAGCATGACAGGACCTCTTAAATATGAGATCCGGGGCCAAAAAGACCTCACATTTCATATTTACACTAAAATGCAAAAAAAAATATTAATAATTTGAAAAAAATGACAGTGCAAAAAAATAAAATGGGCCCTTTAAGACCATTGGGCGGAAGTGACTTGTGACGTCGCTTCCGCCCTGCCATGTTATGGAGCTGAGTGAAAGGCTTCAGCCATTCACTCGGCTCACGGACACTGGGGGGAGAGGAACCGATCATCTCCGAAGCTGCCGGCGGGTCCAGTAAGCGGCGGAGATGACTGGAAACCAGCGGGAGGGGGGGCACCTCTCCCGCTGCTGACAAAAGTGATCTTATGGCGAATCCGCCGCTGAGACCACTTTTATCTGGCACAGAGTCGCCAGAAGAAAAAAAGATACCGGGGTTATGGTAGCTATCTGCTACCATAACATAGGTACTTCACTTAAAATGCAGCACATAGATGTTCACTGGTCAAATCAAAGTATAAAAAGACAATAATCTTCTAAGCCTTGTGTCTACTATGAAGGCTGGTAACTAACAAAAAAAGAAGAACAGTGGTCATGGGACTTTATATAAGGCTTGTCACCAAATGAATCCATTAGTAATGAGTAATAAAAATAGTATTTATTGAACAATCAGAACAGACATTCCATGATCATAATATACATAGTATGATTCCAAAGGAATAAACCTGATGGAGAGCTGACATAAGAAAAATACATTAGTAAATTGAATAAATTCATCTTGCACTGGTACATATACATACATAACTGCATGGTAAGCATAACATTGAAAGCCACAAATCTCTTGACATCTTATAAAACTCGACGCGTTTCGTGGAGCCTGCCCACTCATCAGGAGTTATCTATAAATGTAATTAAATAAAAATAAAATATATGATGGTCAATGGTTCACCAGGAGGGGAAGAAGAAAAAAGAAAAAGATCTAAAAGGGACAAAAATAACCTATATACTTACAGGTCAGATGAAAATTAGAACCAGCGTCTAAAATGAGGGGTATGGGCATCCAACAAACGTCTAACCTGGGGCTGAGGCAGGAAAAACCATCCCGGCCCAGGGAAACAACCAAAAAAAAACAGCCAGGTGTCCCCATATAATCCATGGTTGAGTGAAAACACATTTAGCCCACTTTGATCTGAAAAAATATAAATGTGTGTATATACATTGTGACGTTATGCGAGGCGAGATAATGGACGGGCGATATTTGTCACCTCGCATGCGTGCACTTGGAGTGGACTAGTGAGAGTCCTACCTGGGTTTTGCCAGCCACCGTGGCAGAGCTGGTTCCGGCCTGGAGTTTCTGGTCCACCCAAACCCCTTTTCAGCTGCATTTAACCACTTCCGGAACCGCCCGCCGCCGTCTGACGGCGGCAGTTTGAAGTGGAATACCGTTGTTATGGTAGCCGATAGCTACCATAACCCTGGTATCTTTTTTTTTTTCAGCAGGCGATTCTGCTTCTGATAAAAGTGGTCTTAGTGGCGGATTCGCCGCGAGATCACTTTTATCAGCGGCGGGAGAGGTGCCCCCCCCTCCCGCCGCTTTCCGGTCATCTCCGCCACTTACCGGACCCGCCGGCAGCAGCGGAGATGATCGCGACCGTTCCCCCCAGTGTCCGTGAGCCGCTGAAGCCGCTTACTCGGCTCCATAACATGGCTGGGCGGAAGCGACGTCACAAGTCCCTTCCGCCCAATGCTCTTAAAGGGGGCATTTTTTTTTTTTTGGGCTGTCATTTTGCTCAAAATTTTTTTTTTTGCATTTTAGTGTAGATATGAGATGTGAGGTCTTTTTGACCTCAGATCTCATATTTAAGAGGACCTGTCATTCTTTTTTCTATTACAAGGAATGTTTACATTTCTACAATTCTTGTAATAGGAATAAAAGTGATCATTTTTTTTTTTTAAATTACAGTGTAAAAATAAAAAATAAAAAGTAAAATAAATAATTAAGAAAAAAAAAATTTAAAGTGCACCGTCCTTGCGAGCTCGCGCGCAGAAGCGAACGCATACATAAGTCCGCCCACATATGAAAATGGTGTGCAAACCACACATGTGAGGTATCGTCGTGATCGTTAGAGCGCGAGCAACAATTCTAGCTCTAGACCTCCTCTGTAACTCAAAAATGCTAACCTGTAGAATTTTTTAAACGTCTCCAATGGAGATTTTTATGTTGCAAAGTTTGTCGCCATTCCGCGAGCGGACGCAATTTTGAAGCATGACATGTTGGGTATCATTTTACTCGGCGTAACATTATCTTTCATAATATGGAAAAAAATTGGCCTAACTTTACTGTTGTCTTATTTTTTAACTCAAAAAACTAAATTTTTTCAAAAAAAATCACGCTTGTAAGACGGCTGCGCAAATACGGTGTGACATAAAGTTTTGCAATGGCCGCCATTTTATTCTCTAGGGTGTTAGAAAAAAATATTTAATGTTTGGGGGTTCTTACTAATTTTATAGCAAAAAAACGATTTTTATCTCGTAACCACCGAACCCAAAAAAACAGGCTCGGTCTGAAAGTGTTAATTACCAGGAAAAAATCTCACTAGAGCCCTGGCCTGAAACTCAGAGAGAGGGATCTGAGGGAGCTCTGTGTCTGCTTGGACTTTGAAAGAAAAGGTTTGCCTTTTTGCTTATGTTTTGTGGGTGTCAGAGGCCAGCCCCACACTGTATAGTGAGGAAACTATATTGTTTAGTTTAGTGCCGGACGGCTAGGACTTATTTTTATGTTTCGTTTTGTTTTACCTGAAAACCTTATTTTATTAATAAACCTGGTAAGCCACCAGATTTTAAGGAAAATTGCCTGCACGCTGACTCTGTTCCTCCCGAAAGCTGATCCCCATGAGCTAATCGCCCACATGTGGTGGAGTTCAGCGGGCATCTTTCCAAAAGGGAGGAGATGATGAAGGCCCTGCTACAAGCCACTGCGGCTCAGCGGGAAATCAGCCAACAGGTCACACAGGCCAATGCAGCTTAGCAGGAGTTGAATTGCCAGTTTGCGGAGGCCTTACTAAGTTAAAGAAGGGGTCCGCACCTCCTGTGACAGTGGGAGCAGTGGGAGGGGCTGTTGGTCCCCTTTTTCACAAGTGAGCCCCAAAAGGCCTATTTTGGTCTGGAACCAGACAAGGCCCAGAATTACGAAACTTTAAAAGCCGAGGTACTCGCACGCCTGGGTGTCACCATGGCTGTACAGGCCGCACGGATGCATCATGGATAAGCCACTCCGCTCCAAAATGTTTGACCTGGACCATCTTACAGAGAAGTGGTTGCAGCTGGAAACCCTGCCAGGCCCCCAGATTGTGGAGTGTGTAGTCATGGACCGGTATCTCCCTGCTGCTTTGAGGAAATGGGTCAGCCACAGGGATCCCTAAACTGCAAGCTAACTGGTGGACCTTGTGGAAATATACTCGGCTGCTGAGGACTTACTAAACCCATCTGCACCCTGCTTCTGTGTGCCCAGGGGGGAAAGGCTCTCCAGCGGATCCGGTAAGACTGTCCCAGGGATCAAGGGTGTGGGGAAAACCGATAAGACTGCTGTGCTAACTAATGAGACTCTGGACCCTGGAGACTGGCCAAAGAAGCCAGGAAGGTCTGTGCGGCCCGTAAGAGGACTGGGTATAGACTACATACAGTGCTACCAATGCCATGCATTGGGCCATATTGCTGCCAATTGTACACTGAATGATGAACCCATGTAATGCGATTATACTTATGTGAATAGACGCCTTTCTCTTTTTGCACAGGTCGCACATACAGCATCATATTCAAGTCGCATGGAGAAGCAAATGTGTGTGATTTTTGTTGATGGGAGACCAGTCACTGCATTGCTTGACTCTGGTAGTGTGGTAACCTTAGTCAAAAGCAATTGCGTAAATCCTGCAAGGTTACACCCTAGCACTGTCGGGGTCATTTGCATCCATGGGGACACTCGTGACTACCAGGCGACGGTGGTTGAGATTAACACCCCTTGCAGCAGTGTGACTCATTTAGTGGGGTTGGTACCTTCACTACTTTTTGACGCCCTAATGGGCAGGGATTTTCCCCATTTTTGGAGGTTATGGAAAGGCACAGGGAGTCTGGAGAATAGAGCTCCCCCTGCTGCGGAAGCACAGCAGCCCTCGCCAGACCAGTTTTGCCAAATGGAAGGGGAGACTGGTGTCAGGACAGAGGATGGAGGAGACGCTCTCCCTTTTCCTGTACTGGCTGGGGAGCTGAAGGAGCTGGAAGATAGCTCCCAGCTGGGGGCTAATGACCCAGAATATGTCTCTGACCCTGACCGTGAGAGTGAACCGAGTGTAATACCTGACTTAGAGGTCCGGAGAGATGACTTCTGTACAGAGTAACTATGGGATGTCACTCTACTTAGAGCCAGAGAAAACGTGAAGGTAATGGATGGGGAACCTGTGGACCCTAATTGGGGGATGTCCTTTCCCTACATGGGACTAGGTGCTGTTCTGTCCCAAATCAGAGATGGTGAGGAGCACCCGGTCATCTACTTAAGCAGGAAGCTTAACTGGCATAAGAGGAACTATGCCATTGTGGAGAAGGAGTGCCTGGCTATCAAGTGGGCCTTAGAGGCCCTGACGTACTACCTGCTAGGAAGGTCATTCAGGCTAGTCACCGATCATGCCCCCCCTGAAGTGGATGTGTAACAACAGGGAGAAAAATAGCTGGGTGACTAGGTGGTTCCTGGCCCTACAGCCATTCAAGTTCATAATGGAACACCGGGTAGAAAGGCTCCAAAATAATGCTGATGGTCTTTCCCGGGTCCACTGTATGGTCGGGACAGTTGCTCCATCCAAGGGGCCTTAGCAGAGGAGGGGGATATGTGACATTATGCAAGGCACAATAATGGACGGCCGATATTTGTCGTATCCCATGCGTGCACTTGGAGTGGACTAGTGAGAGTCCGACCTGGGTTTTGCCAGCCACCGTGGCAGAGCTGGTTCCGGCCCGGAGTTTCTGGCCCACCCAAACCCCTCTTCAGCTGCATTTAACGACAAGTAAGTGATGTCTGGCTTGAAACTCTGAGGGAGCTCTGTGTCTGTTTGGACTTTGAAAGACAAGGTTTGCCTTTTTGCTTATGTTTTGTGGGTGTCAGAGGCCAGCCCCACACTGTATAGTGAGGAAACTATATTGTTTAGTTTAGCGCCGGACGGCAAGGACTTATTTTAATGTTTTGTTTTGTTTTACTTGAAAACCTTATTTTATTAATAAACCTGGCAAGGCGCCGGATTTTAAGAAAATGTCAGCACAAAGATTTTATGCATTACATAATGAAATTCAATGCAAAGGGGATGAATACACGATGAGTGTTCCAGAACAATACATATACCAAACCTGTAGAAGCTGGAAATCGCTGTAGTAGCCACCTCTACTCCAGTGAACTCTGCAAGCTTTCAGGTGCCAAGGGGCTGCCCTATTGCATTGTAAACACAGAAGGTTGGCCACTTGGCAGGAGTGCCATTTAGAGAGTGCATTTTCTCTATCAATGCAAGGCGTTCTCTCATTGGACGATATGGAGAGGAGGAGCGGTGATGTTATGCTCTCCACTTTGTCCAATCAAAGAACACTTTGCATCCATTCAGGAAATGCAAAGCATCTTATGAATGGTGCCTGTGAGGAGCGGCCAACCTCCTGTCTTTACAATGCAGCAGGACAGCCTCTTGGAACTTACATGAGCCCCCTTTACCTCTTCTTCTGGGGAAAACTCTTGTGAATTTTCACTGATTTTCTTTTTCATTGACAATGATCAACAGTACAAATTACAAGGGTGAATCTCCCCAATGGTGACACAGACAGCAATAAAAACCTGACAGAAGGTCTAACCCTCCCCCAATCTATCCAAACCTAAGAAAGATACATATTACCGTAGAAGTTCAGCTAAAAAAACATGTTTTTTCTCTATAACTTTAGTTACATTACTTACCTATAATGAAGTCTGACCCACAATGTGTAGCCTGCTAGATTCTGTAGAAATCTTCACTTCAGGGCCATTTTAACCACTTGACATCCGGCTGTAGCCATCTTCCTCAAATGCCGGGAGGGCGTCCATGCACGTCCCCCCGTTCTCACGCGGAGCGCTCTATAATCAGTGAGTTCTGGTCACAGAGCAGGGTAAAGGGCCAATGACAGCCGATCACGGAAGTAAACAGAAGCCGGTTACCAGCTTTTTTTTCTCTGCACACTGTCAGTGTGAAGCGGTGTTGCCAACCCCCTGAAGTGAAATTTACTGTCAGGACGCAAACATTTAGAAACAGCACCCATTTTTTACTGGCAAATCATGACATTTGCTGACAGAGCTGCATTTTTTACTGACACTGCAAAAAAGTACCTGAAATTACCATTTTCAGTGCTAAACAGTGCAAATATCAATATTTAAACTATAAACATATAGCTAGTGCTATTAGCAATGTGTTTAAGCTAAACAAAAGTTGAAAACCATATTTCTCAATTTACATGAAGGTCAGGTTACTATAACCCAGCCAGCACAGTGAAAGGGAACTCCTAAGTAAAGGAGGACACTGCAGATCATGATCTAAGGGGGAACTCTGATGTAAGGGAGGCTCTGATGACCAGGGACCACCTTATATCAGAGTCCACTGCGTCCCCTTTACATCAGAGTTCCCACTTAGGGTCTGCAGTATTGCCCTTGCACTGTAAGGGGGAATCCTGCAGACTGTAATGTAAAGGGGAATGCCAGGAACTCTGATATGGGGGCACTCTGGTGACTAGAGACCACCTTCCGCAGAGTGAATACACTAAGGTAAGGGGGGGTTACTAATATGGGGGGAACCTTTATATCAGTGCCCCCTTATATTATTGTATTCACTCCCACCCCCCCTTTAGACTTGCCTGACGGCAATGTCACTGACCTCCTTTCAGGTGCACCATGCAAGGCTCAGTCAGGTGGCTCCAGCTTGGCAGCTCTGGTTTTATCCTATAGTCTCCTCTCCACAGTCCACACGTGTCTGACTCCCCCTCAGAGATTACAGACAGGATAAAAGACAAGAGATGGTCAGAGACTGCGGACATGGTAGAAGAGATGATTAGAGGCTGCATACATAATACAGGAGGTGGACAGAGGCTACGGACATGATACAGATACAAGAGGTGGACAGAGACTGCGAACATGATACAGGAGGTTGTCAGAGGCTGTGGACATGATACAGGAGGTGGACAAAGGCTGTGGACATAGTAGTGTCCTCTTCACAATAGTTTCCTCCACTGTACCCCTTCATATTACCTCTCCACATCAGTGTCCTCCTCCTGTGCCCCTTCACCTCTCCACAGGGCAGCACACCAGTGTCCTCCTCCTGTGCCCCTTCACAGGGCAGCACATCAGCCATTCTTTTTACGGGCAGCCCGAAAATGGGCTAAAATTTACAGGCTGCCTTTAAATGAATGGGCGGTTGGCAACACTGGTGGGAAGAAGAGAAAAAAGCTGGTAACTGGCTTAGAGGGACATCGGTCCCCTAAGTGCCCTCCAGTGCTGCAAATCCGTGCCCACCAGTGCCATCTGTCAGTACCCATCAGTGTCTCCAATCAGTGCCTCTTCATCAGTGCTACTTCTCCGTGCTGCCTATCAGTGCCCATCAGTGCTGCCTATCAATGCCACTTCTCCGTGCCACCTGTCAGTGCCCATCAGTGCCACCTATCAGTTCCTATTAGTGCCTCCTGATCAGTGCCCACCAGTGCCGTCTCATCAGTGCCCCCTATCAGTGCGCATCAGTGCCAATCAGTGCCGCATCATCAGTGCCCATCAGTGCAGCCTATCAGTGTCCATCAGTGCCACCTCATCAGTGCCCATCAGTGAAGGAGAAAAATTACCAAAATTTTATAACAAAATCTGAAAAATGTTTTTTTTTTTTTTTTACATTTTCTGTCTTTCTTTGCTTGTTTAGCAAAAAAAAAAAAAAGTTGGTGATTAAATACCACCAAAAGAAAGCTCTATATGTGTGAAAAAAAAAATCATATGGGTGCAGTGTTGCATGACCGCTGGAAATTGGCCTGGGCAGGAAGGGGGTATAAGTGCCCAGTAGGCAATTGGTTAATACACTTATATTAAACACTTGCTGTTGAGAGATGCAGGAAGTCTGAGAGCTGGCCCAGCAGACTTATCCATCATGGAATATGCTGTATTATTTTCGGATGATTTTTAAGTGGTTCTAAAGGCAGAAGGGTTTCTATGCATTAGGGTAAAAAACCTTCTGTGTGTACCGCCCCCCCCCCCAGCCCCCTAATACTTACCTGAGCCCCATCGCCAATCCAGCAATGAGCACGAGAGCCTTGGCTCTTTGGGGACTCTACCTCCTCATTGGCTGAGACAGCAGCGGGAGCCATTGGCTCCCTCCGCTGTCAATCACAGCTATTGAGCCAATGAGGAGAGAGGGGGCGGGGCCAATCCATGTCTGTGTGTGGGAATGGACATGTAGAGGAGCGGCTTGGGTGCAAGGCCGCTTGGGTGCCCACATAGCAAGCTGCTTGCCGTGGGGGAACTTGGTAGGAGGGGCAGGCCAGGAGCGCTGGTGGGGGACCCGAGAAGTGGAGGATCGGGGCTGCTCTGTGCAAAACCATTACACAGAGCAGGTAAGTATAAGATGTTTGATCACTTCAAGATACTGATTTGATTTTATATAAGTGTAGCACTACCCCCGTAGGAGTTACAAATGTCAGGGTCCCCCATTGTTGCACAGCCATTCACACAGCATTTCCTTCTTGCACCCAGACATAGAAAACAGTCCTTGAGCTTGTTTTTGTTGTTCTTATTAGGGGTTAATAACTTGGATGGGTTTAGGGCAGTGTTTCTCAAACTTTTTTGCCTTTTTTTTCTTCCAAAAAGATCTAAAAATGTTTACGGCGCCCCTGTAAAGATTTAACAATTTTTGTGGTAAAATACTTATTTATTTTTACATATATATTTAATTTTAAATTTAATGTGAAGGATGTGCCTGATTTTGAGAGCAAATCAGATTGAAGCGATTGTAATCTTCCTTGTACTTTCGTTTGCTTCCTTGCATTTCCCTTTCAGAGCTCCAGACATGATTAAGTATTTCTCCATCGCTAAC
Source organism: Glandirana rugosa (assembly GCA_018402905.1). NCBI lineage: Eukaryota > Metazoa > Chordata > Amphibia > Anura > Ranidae > Glandirana > Glandirana rugosa. Next base: position 17,528 of record BLSH010118351.1, read on the forward strand.
GCACTTTATTTATAGGCATCAAGGTTGGAATGGAACGGCCTCTATTATTATAATATAATGAGAGTGTTCGAGTTCTCCCGACATCTTGCGTTACGAAAGGAACCAATGAACGACAGACTGACAGAGATTGCGCTTTTATATATGTTACTTTTAACTTTTGCGACTTTAATTTACCATTTAATTTTTCCATATGTTCAAGGTTTCAAAACGCTAACAATTTTAAATATTTTTAAAACTCCCACGGCACACCTACAAATCTAGTGTGCCAAGGCACACCGTTTGAGAATTACTGGGCTAGGGATTATGGGATGCCCAACTTGACAATAACAACAGAACCAGGGACAACTCCCTCCCTATTTACAGCTTCCACTTGCACCTGGGGTTGTAAAACCATCTTTGAACTACCCATCCCAGAGCGCCCTGGGTAACACCAAAGACCTCTGGGAGAAAGGGGTCAGCTGATCCGGCCCACTCTCTCTTCTTCCTGGGCCTCATCGAGAGCACACCTCTCTGCTGCTGTGCAAGAGGGCAGCGGCCTTCCACGCGGCATTCCAGTGACTCCACCCCAATTCTGCGAGACATCACCTCAGCACCACTTCATCAGATGGATCCAACGACGGCCAGTGTCCAGCAGCTGGTCGGACACCTCCGCTCATTTCATTGAAGGACATTTCATCTGGGATCGCTGTTCGGGAGATTCCTATCTGATTCTTCAGTTGGTGAGAGGGCTGTTGCCCACCATTCACAACCCCTGCTTGGTTATCTTGCTTGGACACATTACACCTTATACAGACACCTTACCCCTGGAAACACTTTAATTGCATTATGTAAGACACTGTACATAGCCATCTATATCCTGAAGTGCTCTAAGGAATATAACTAGTCAGATTAAGCTAACCTGCCTATCTTACAGTGCCACCTCTTAGATATATAATTCAAAGAGCTCCAACTGCCGGTGAAGACCATTGCAGGCCTGCACTCTGGACATTGCTGTTGCTATCAGTTAAAGGGTCTCTATCCTATTCCTATTTTATCTGGTCTCTCATTAGGATGGAAAGGTTTTATAGGCCAGCCTGGGATTTCCCCTTAGCATGGTATCATATAGCAATAACTAGTGGATTCTATACATCCACCTGCGTATTCTATAGCTGTTATCTCACTATATATATATATATATATATATATATATGCAGATCCTGTATCTGTGTTATTGAACTGTGATTTAGCTGTTTCTTCCAGGGATTCCTCACCTGGGTCTTGGCTGTTATCCAGGACTCGGTTGATCAGAACCCCTTTGTACATATATCTCTGTTCCGGTAAAACCTAAGAAAATATCAATCTAAACTGTGTTGGATTGTCATTTTTTTTTTGTAATTCAAATTTTTATTGAAAAAAAAACAGAAGTTAAAGCAGCAATACAAAGTAATTGTATATAGATAGATAGTATAAACATTTAAACATATAAAATATGTAGAAAAATATGAGTTTTACAAGGTTCAATTTTGAAGTTTTGATTGCGGCATAAAAGTAGGTAACATTAGATTGTCAATAGATTTAAACCATATGTAAAATATGTAAAGTTTATATTATGACCTTGTATTAACGAGTAAAGTCAAGTAACCAAATAAAGAACCTTTCAGCCTGCGTATTGTTCAGATGGTAGCAGTGGTGGTTATCTTTCGGAGATAGCGTCCGACTTTCCAAGAAATAAACCAATGAACTGAAATGAGCAATTATGTTCCAGTATTATATTTGAAATGTATAAAATGTATACCAAATTTAGATAACTGTTAGATTACAATGGATGAAAATACGGCGTTAGTTTTGAAGTTTTAACTTGGAACATTTTGAGTATAAAAAGATGTATAAAATATACAAATTTACAAATATGATAGATAGATATATGTTAATGAAACATAACGACGAAATTGAAGACAAAAAAAAAGTTATTTTTAAACTTAATGTTTTTTTTTTACTGTTAGGTTGTGTCAAATCTAACTATAAAAGAATCCAAAATGGCCTTGTCTC
>BLSH010118351.1:21989-57702 GCA_018402905.1 Glandirana rugosa
TGCTCTACGCTTACGGGTCTTTTTTTGGAACTAAGTTGTAATGAAGAGTGTTTCAAGAGTCTGGACTCTGCTAATTGTAATTGTTGAATCAAGGTTTTTTTCTGGGCATTCGCATCTCGTTTAATTTTTGAACTTAGGGCTATAAATTGGCCTCTAATGACCGCCTTATGGGCTTCCCATAGAGTAGAGATCTGCGAAACTGAGCCCTCATTTAGTTTGAAAAACTCGTTTAGGGATCGAGTTATACTTAATTTGACCTCCGTACGTTTTAATAGACTATCATTTAATCTCCATTGGCCTCCTCTCGGCGGCGAGGTGTTTAAGTTGAGTTCTATGGTTATAGCTGAATGATCTGACCAGGAGTTAAGTACTATTTCCGAGTCTCCCATCAACTGTCACATAGGGGGTGAGACCAGGAAATAGTCCAGCCTGGTGAACAAATGATGGACATTTGAAAAAAAAGTAAATTGTCTGCCTGTAGGGTGACGTATCCTCCAGGAGTCAATTAGATTATGACTTGTAGCCCAGCTGCGAAAAGACTTGGATTGGGCAATGGCTCGTTTATTTGGTAGGTGGCCCCGAAGGGACTTCCTATCCCTGGTTGATGACATTGCCAAATTGAAGTCGCCTCCAACTATTTTCAATGGATAGGAGGAGTCTAATACAGGGGAGATAACGTTACGTAGGAAGGTTATCTGACCCGCATTCGGGGCATATACATTTATGAGCGTAAATTGGGTTTGGTTATAGGAGCATTGAAGAGCTATATATCTACCCAGTTTGTCAATAATCAAATTTTGTACCTTAATGTTTGAATTTTTTTTGATCAAGATCGCCACACCCGCTTTACCTGAGGGGTCTGAAGCATTATAGGATAAGGGGAAGTATTTGGTAGCAAATTTCAGGGAGCCCCCTTTTTTAAAGTGGGTCTCTTGTATGAAAATTATTTCCGCTTGGGATTGACGGAATTCCCTCAGGGCCAGCCACTTCTTCCTCACCGAATTCAAGCCTTTAACATTACATGAAAATACACGGATAGACATCTTTGGCATTTAGTAAACATTGGTAAAGAACGCAGGCTGGAGGACTTAAACTCTATCAGTAAGTTTAAATGAAAGCAGGCGAGCCTGGAGAGGGTCCTCACCGCGGGGGCACCATGAGGGGTACCACGTGGGGGCCCCCCCAGGCTCCGCCGAGGCCCAGGTGGGGCCTCTTGGACCAGGTCTAACCTGGAGAAGATTGAAAAGAAAAACGTAACATGTTATATCTCAATTTAACCATACACCTGGGTGAACCCAGGGATCCATGGTAACAACCACGGATGGAGTAGGGCAACATGAACGGGGTCAGGACTATGTCCAACAGTCACCGCCCTGCTGAGCTGTATCCTCAGAACAAAGGGTGTCTCTTATAAGAAACAAACACTGAACTTTAAATTCCCCATAGAAAAGGGGGGGTGTAGAAGGCCTCTGAAAACGATAGCCAAGGTGAGCCTGTGAGCAGACTTAACCCGGAGGAAATGTGTTACAGCATACATTTTTTCCTGAAAGCCATGTGTGTCCACATAGAGGTGGGGTCTTGGGGTTCGTTGAGGGGTGGCGTTTTGTCTCTTCGTTTTGGGTCTCACTGGGGTCCACATCTTATTCGGGGTAGTGGTTGGTTTAGGGTGTGGAATCGGGGGGAGCACATTGTCGTCGGGCAGTGGAGGCAGGCCCAGCCTGGCAATGAAGGCTTCCCCCTCAGTGAGGTCTCGCAGGTGGAATTGTGCACCGTCCTTAGTGACAGTTAGCTTGAACGGGAAGCCCCAGCGGTATGTGAGGCGGTGATTTTGTAAATGGAGGGTAATGGGGCGTAGGGACCGCCTTCTGGCCAGTGTGATGGGGGAGAGATCACTGTAGATTTGCAGTTTCTCACCTTTGTACGTGATGTTGGTTTTGTTGCGGGTGGCATTCATCAGAGATTCCTTGCTCTCATAATAGTGGAGTCTGACCACTATGTCCCTGGGTCTGGCCCCTTCAGGTGGTTTGGGAGCCAACGATCGGTGTGCCCCATCCATGCGCCAGTCAATATCAGGGATATTGGGAGCCAGGGTCACAAAGAGGCCCAGCAGGTATTCCCTGAGCTGAGAGTCTAATACTGTCTCCGGGACTCCCCTGATTCTTAAGTTTTGTCTCCTCTCCCGGTTTTCCAAATCCTCTTGTTGTGATTGTAATGAGGCAACTTGTTGTTTTAGGGCATGGTTGTCCTCCTCAAGGACTTGGACATACTGAATTAGTTCATCCATTTTACTTTCAACTTGATCTGTCCTCTCTTCTATATGAGTGATCTCCCCCCTAAGCTCCTGTGCTAGCTTGCTTACTTCCTTGGAGATATTGCTGGTGATATTCACCAGTAAAGTATGAAGTTTATGGTCCAGGATGTCAGCTGTGAGGCTGTATGTTTCTGTGTCTGAAATAGTTTGAGTTACCTCAGTCCCCGGTTCCTCCGCGCCAGACATATCACGCTGCTGGGATGCGGCTCCAATCGAGGCCGGGGATCCTGGGCGCGTCAGGAATTTCTCCATGAAGCTAGGCCGCGGTGCTTGAGAGGGCTTATAGTAGTCTTTTTGTTGGCCAATTTTGCCCATAAGATTCACCTGAGACTGCTGAGGCTTGTGGTAGCGCTTCCGTGGTCAATAGAGGCTGTGTTTGCTGCAGGGAAGCTTTTTATTTCAGCGGTGTGTCGGAGCTGCCTTAATGTGCGTCCGCCATCTTCCGCCGCCGCGCATGCGCCCGTGTTGGATTGTCATTTAAAGGTGCCTGCAAAAATATGTCTGAACCCAGAGTGTCAGGTGGGCTGGATGGTTCACAAGGTCAGGGTGGTGCAGAAGAACAGGACATTCTAAGCAGCCCTCAAGGGGGCAGTGCTACATAGGGATGCAGTGCCCCTGGGTCCCCCTCTTGCCCATACTCTACAAACAGCAAACGTTTGGTCAAAACCTAGGTTCAGACTGAACTGTTGGCTCACCCCTACTGTCCCATAGAGACCTTATCAACCCCCACACTCAACCATAAACCATAAACTGCCTGCTGTCTATAGTTGCCCTTTGGGAATTCACACCTCTCATCCTCTATACCAGTCCTATTTATGTGTTTGTATTTTGCCTGGAAAACCCATTCCTGTTCTTTCCCTCTGGAAAAGATAGGTTCTCAGGCTGTGCGGTAATTGATCAGGAAAAGGAAGCGATTCATTATCTGATGAGCTTTGCTCTGAGACTTTATTATAGATCTCAGATGGGTAAGCCTGCCGGTCAGCTCTCGGACTTCCTGCATCTCTCAACAGCAATTGTTTAATAAAAGCATATTAAGATGGCCCTAGGCAGTAAACCTGTATGAGCGGGATCTATTATTTATACCAGGTATGCTCTCTTTACTGCTGGTATTTTAGTCATGTTAATAGAGGAGGCGGATGCACATGCATATTATATTTATTGGGGCTGTCTGGGGAAAAACCTAAAATATTGATGGGTTAAGAAAGCCGGCATTTGATGTTGTGTCTAGGTGCGGTTTAATTTTGTGGGAGCTTTAGCACCGGAAATCTTGGCATGCAAATTGTTGGTGCTAATAGCTTTTATTGTATGTGTGCTATACTGTATACTTTTATATTAAATTATCACAAAGAAGTTAAGCTGTAGAATTTACGTTCTACAGCCTATAGTTATTGACTATATCTGATTGTAAGGAGCACCTTGTTCATCTGCTGTTTACAAGATGCAGTGATGACCGATGTGTTCTACCTCACCCGTTATCTGAAAAATGAATTACCATCTTATGGACTGTTGCTATATTAACATTAAAAGTGACTACTTTGCAACAAGAAACCTGCGTAATGTTCTAACAGAAGTAATGAGTTAAAGTGATTGTAAACCTCAGACATGAAATACAGTGCTTTGAAAAAGTATTCATATCCCTTGACATTTTCCACATTTTGTCATGTTACAGCCAAAAAGTAAATGTATTTTATTGGTATTTTATGTGATAGACCGACACAAAGTGGCACATAATTGTGAAGTAGAAGGAAAATTATGCATTTTTTTCAACAATTTTAAAAAATAAATATCTGAAAAGTGTGGCGTGCATTTGTATTCAGCCCCCTTTACCCTGATATCTCTAACTAAAAGTGAAACCAATTGCCTTGAGAAGTCACCTAATTAGTAAATAGAGTCCACCTGTGTGTAGTTTAATCTCAGTATAAAAACAGCTGTTCTGTGAAGCCCTCAAAGGTTCGTTAGAGAACATTTGTGAACAAACAACATCATGGAGACCAAGGAACACACCAGACAGAATGGGGATAAGTTGTGGAGAAGTTTAAAGCAGGATTAGGTTATAAAAAATATTCCAAGCTTTGAAGATCTCATGGAGCTCTATTCAATCCATCATCGGAAAATGTAAAGAGTATGGCACAACTGTAAACCTACCAAGACATGGCCGTCCACCTAAACAGTCAAATCCATGTCAGCCCTGGTGGAAAAACCAGCTACAGCCGAACCGGCAGAGAGCAGGAGGCTGGAGCGGTGATGTGATGCTGATGCATGAGTCGCCCCCCCCCCCCGATCGCCCCCGTCCCACCACACTCACTTATATACATTACCCACACAGATGAGTCATTTCCTGGCATTATTCCGCGCTGCCTGTCTTCCGGGGTGTTCGCTGGTTGATCCTGCTGTGTACTGGTGCTGCGTCCTCAGCTCCAGGGCGGACTTTGTATTCGGCCCCGCACCTGCTACTTCACACTACATCATGTGAGATTTAGGTAGGTTTCATTTTCTGCCCTTCTCCCCCATATTTCTGTGACATAGACACATTTACATCATTGGTCATCCTACGTGTATATTTCAGACATGATTGCATCTACCCCTGATGAGTAAGTGTCACCCCACGAAACGCGTATGGTTTACGCTGATGCCATTCTTTTACTCAAGGAATTATTATACATATGACCCCTTTTAATACTTTCTAAATCAGTGTTATTATCTCACCTTGGGGATCAGGTTCCGCACCTGTCCCTACAGAATGCTTTTCAACTACTTCTTTCAGATGCATGTATCGATGTGTTTTACCTATGTGATATGGTTGACATTTGTGCCTTTGTATTTTTATTTTGTGGTACTTACCATGTCCTCCGTGACCAGGATGGACAAATAAAAATGTTTAGCACAATTTTAGTTTGGTGTCTGATTGCACTCCTCATATAAAGTCCCAATTTCCCCTTCTTTGGTTTATGGAAGAGTGGCAAGAAGAAAGCCATTGTTGAAAGAAAGCCATAAGAAGTCCCATTTTCAGTTTGCAAAAAAAAACATGTGGGGGACACAGCAAATATGTAGAAGAAGGTGCTTTAGTCAGATGAGACCAAAATTGAACTTTTTGGCCTAAAATCAAAACGCTATGTGTGGCAGAAAAATAACACTGCAATGACTGCAGGGATGTTTTTCTTCCGCAGTTACAGGGAAGCTGGTCATAGATGCTGGGAAGATGGATGGAGCCAAATACAGGACAATCTTAGAAGAAAACCTGTTAGAGTCCTTCCAGTAGAACAACGACCCTAAACATACAGCCAGAGCTACAATGGAATGGTTTAGATCAAAGCATATTAATGTGTTAGAATGGCCCAGTCAAAGCCCAGACCCAAATCCAATTGAGATTCTGTGGCAAGACTTGAAAATTTCTGTCCACAGACGCTCTCCATCTAATCTGACAGAGCTTGAGCCATTTTGCAAAGAATGGGCAAAAATGCCCTCTCTAGATGGGCAAAGCTGGTAGAGACCTCCCCAAAAAGACTTGCAGCTGTAATTGCAGTGAAAGACGATTCTACAAAGTATTCAGGGGGGCGCAATACAAATGCGCCCCACCCTTTTTACATATTTATTTGTAAAAAAATGAGAAAACCATTTATCATTTCCTTCCGCTTCACAATTATGTGCCACTTTGTGTTGGTCTATCACATAAAATCCCAATAAAATTTCAAGGCACTGTGTGAACAAAGCATATCCCTCTATAGCAGCAGTCTCCAAACTGTGGCTGGAGGCCCGGATGTGGCCCTTTGCTTGCCACTGTCCGGCCCTTAGGGCACTATTCCTCCCACCAATACAATGCACACTTCCTTTCACTGACACCAATGGTGGGACACCATTCCTCCCACTGACACCATCAAAGGGGCACTATTCCACCCACTAATACCAATGATAAGACTACAGTATACAGTTTTCCAGCGGCTTTGCACTATCCCCTGTCTTCCAACCTCATCTCTCCGTTTTCCACCCTGGGAGTTCACCATTGGCTGTGACGGCTTTGACCCTGTGGACCTGTCAGTCACAGGTCACCACACCCAGAAGTAGAGCTGCGGGAGGCACCTTCCTTTCTCACGTTGAATCCCAGCTCCATCAGCTTGCCTCCTCTCCCCTGGATTTTTGGTTCACAGCGGGCTAGTTCCATCCACCCATCCTCTGGAGTGTCTTTGGAACACAGTGTAGCTTTCCAGCAGGTGTTGAGTTTTCATCTGGATCTCCATTTCGAGCTGCCCCAGGCCTCTTACACCCCCCCCCCCCCGCGCTGTTTATGTCATCCCTTGGTGCCTGGTGAGTTTCTTTCATCCTAAAGCTGCAGGAGAGGAGGGACAGCCATCCATCCACCACTTATGCTCCCTGTGTGATCACAGTGAGGTTTGAAATTAAACCTGGTTCACTTGTTTTCACGTGAATTTTGTTTTATGAACTTTTTACCAGTTTTTTACTACATACACTTTTTTGGTTTGTCTTTTTGCTACAATAAAGTGTTATTATTACCAATTATTTTGGAACGTCATTGACTCTTATCCTAATTGGACAGACCCCCTTCTGCTTCAGCACTCCCCATATATGGTTGCAGTAGTATATTGTACACAATGCCATGACTTTATTGCACAGAGTACAATTCATGGGCATATTGCCTCCTTCACCCTTAGCTTTCCTGGTGCATGCCCGAGACCACGCTTCTTTACTTCTGCACTCAGCGTCCTCTGAGCCAGCAGCATCATCCTTCCTGCACACGCCATAAGAACCACACATAGCCACTGCATCAACTCTGAACAATGGAACTGCTCGCCAGCAGGAGAGGCCTATTGGAACACAGTATCCTTTCATGCAGTGCCCTGCGGCTGAAGCAATTCGACTTTCCCTGCCTTCCCTATATGGGACAGGGTTGGCAAGGAAGCATCTAAAAAGTTCAGCATTCTGTTTTGTCAGAACTTTGAGAGCTGCTGAAGTGTGAAGCTTCCCAGCCACAGTGTGAATAATGTGTCTGGGTATCAGGCAGGCTAAAACCCAGACACATGATTCAAAACCAGGTAGCAACCAGTGGTGGCTGGTGGTATATTTTTTTTGGGGGGGCGGCAAACCCTCCGTTACCCCCCCTGGTCAGTCGGGTCACGGGCAAACCCCCTCCCTGGTCAGTCGGTCGGTCACCAGTCCTGCACTTACCCCATCTAGGTCAAGGGCAGCGCTTCCTCTGGGTGGGGTCTCCTCCTCCTGGTGATTCATTGGAGCTCCCCCTGCGTCTTCTCCCTCCTCCTACTCGGCGGTCATTAGCATTGCTTCTCCTCTCAGCCAATCGGGTGACGGGTCTCAGGACCCGCTCCCTGATTGCCTGGGAGGAGAATCAGGAAGACAATAGTGAATATTAATTCACTGGGTGGGCTCAAGGAGGGCGCAGTGTTCTGCGTCCCAAGCCGACCCTTTTTTAAAGCCTATTAGAGCCTCTGGCTCTGATCAAATGCATCTAAAAAAATAGCCCATTGGAATCCATGTGTCCGGTGCCCCGCATGTAGATTAGGGGGCAGGACACATGGATTGGGGGGCGGCACCCCTGCACCCTGCATTACTAGGCCGCCACTGGAGGCAACCCTAGTTATGGAGTGGGTGGTGATGGAGGAAAATTAATCCCTCGCTTAATGGGTAGAGAGTACACCCTCATGTTACATGTGCCAGGTGGTCCAAGTCTCCATATCTCATTGGCCCCAGGTGGACAGTTGGGCTTCTATCTGGACCACATGTAAAGCATGGACCTATATGAGAGTACTCCGGGTGTGAAGTAGTTAATGTTTGCAAAGACCAGGATGATGAGGAGAAGAGGTCCAGGACTGACATCTGTGCTTGTGAACAATATAGGTGCTTGAACTGAATTCCACCATTACACCTTGCAACCCGGTATATATAGGTGGAGTCCCAGCTGTGTGGGCCACATGGAAATAAGATGGAGATTTGGAGGATGCTCCAAGAGCAATAGTGGGGACTTCTTTGGAGAATACATACATACTTGAAAAAAATATATATATTTTTAAACCAGAGTTTAGTGTCAGTTTAAGCCCCACTATGGGTATGAATAGTTAATACTTAAAGCATGATAAAGATAGTGATGATAAAGATGTAAAGATGTAAAATGTACAATCCCCAGTAATGATTGTTCTTTTAAAGTTCTTTTGAGCTGACTTGTAGAACGCATTATAACATCTTTGGATGACAGTTTATAATACTTTAAGGGCAAAGAACACAGGATGAGTGTATTGCATTGTATGTGTATTCATTGTTAATAGAGAAATGCAATAAAAATGACTTGATACAAAGAAATATCATCTCAGGATAAATATCTGTGTGAATCACTATTCCCTGTTACATGCAGTGGTGGCCAGTCCATCCAGGGCACAGGGAGGCCGCCCACCTAATCCATGCATCTGGCCCCTAGTCTACATGCAGGGTGCCAGACGCATGGATTCCAATGGGTTTTTTTCTTTTCGAAGGACGCGATTAGTGTCCATTAGCAGCCTCTCCATTGCCCATCAATGCAGCCTAATCAGTGCCCATCTGCAGCCTCACCATTGCCTATTAATGCAGCCTGATCAATGCCCATCTGCAGCCTCACCATTGCCCAGCAATGCAGCCTATCGATTGCCCCTCAATGCAGCCTGATTAGTGCCCATCTGCAGCCTCACCATTGCCCATCAATGCAGCCTGATCAGTGCCCATCTGCAGCCTCACCATTGCCCATCAATGCAGCCTGATCAGCGCCCATCTGCAGCCTCTCCATTGCTCATCAATGCAGCCTAATCAGTGCCTATCTGCAGCCTCACCATTGCCCATTAATGCAGCCTATCGATTGCCCATCAATGCAGCCTGATTAGTGCCCATCTGCAGCCTCACCATTGCCCATCAATGCAGCCTGATCAGTGCCCATCTGCAGCCTCTCCATTGCCCATCAATGCAGCCTAATCAGTGTCCATCTGCAGCCTCACCATTGCCCATTAATGCAGCCTAATCAGTGCCCATGTGCAGCCTCACCATTGCCCATCAATGCAGCCTGATTAGTGCCCATCTGCAGCCTCTCCATTGCCCATCAATTCAGCCTGATTAGTGCCTATCTGCAGCCTCACAATTGCCCATCGATGCAGCCTAATCAGTGCCTATCTGCTTCCTCTCCATTGCTCATCAATGTAGCCTTGCAAAAAGAAATGTGATCTGGCACCACCACCATGTACAAGCCTCCATCCCTGTTTCAATTGCAAAAAGAAAAAAGGCGGTCATGGGACTTTGAGTGAGGCTTGCCATGAAACTACATCAAGTCATAATAAATCAAAGACGTATTTAATCATATTGCATTGTGTGTAGACATAGCATAATCAAAGACATGATATAAGTAGACAGGAAGAAAATTAACACTTAGTACACAGCGACATATACAAGGACACATGATTGCAATGAGATAATTTCATATTATGTACATATTGGATAATAAGAATAAATAATTGCATAGCAGCCAAGGATAATGTATAAAATGGATAACCAAAATCTCTTGACGTCTTAGAAAACTCTACGCATTTCGTGGAGCTTGTCCACTCATCAGGAGTAGCGTAAGAGATATCTATACATGTAAATAAAATATTATCACTAAGTAAAAAACAATGGTCAGTAAGGGTATGACAGGGACAGAAGGCCCCTATACTCACATGTCAGCTTGTGCCCTGAAACCCAGCATCAAAGATGGGGAGTGTCGGTATCCAAAGAAGTCCAACTCGGGGCTGAGGCAGGATAAGCCAGCCCCATCAAAGGGCTTTACTTGGATACCGACACTCCCATGACTGCCTTTTTTCTTTTATCAATGCAGCCCGATCAGTGCCCATCTGCAGCCTTTCCATTTCTCATCAATGCAGCCTGATCAGTGCCCATGTGCAGCCTCACCATTGCCCATCAATGCAGCCTGATTAGTGCCCATCTGCAGCCTCTCCATTGCTCATCAATGCAGCCTGCAGCCTGATTAGTGCCCATCTGCAGCCTCGCCAGTGCCGGATTACACAGAGTGATTTGCTGTTTACTCGGTACTCAGTAACACACAGTCCCGCCTCCTGGTCCGGCACCTATGATAGACTGAACACCAGTCCAATGCCGGGACATGTGATATCTACCCTATGAGCCGTTCAGGAGGCGGGACTTTGTGGGACTGAGCACCGAGTACACAGGAGTTCCCGGCTATGTGTAATCCGGCAGCGCTTGCCATAGCCCCCCCCCCCCCCAAGGCAGCCAGGTAAGTATGACACGCACCCATGATTTGCCTTCTATTTTCAGGGGGGAAAGGTGTGTGTTATACGCCATTCAATACAGTATATCTGACGCTAGGTCTGCTTTAAGAACATCCTTACATTTTGTGGGTATTATTGCGGTGTGTGGAGGGAAATTTTTCCATCACTGAGAAAGGAAAAGCGCTGCTTGCGGGTGATTAGCATTAAATAGATCTTTTTAATCTGCAGAATCTTAAGTTAGTGCCCACTTTGCAGTAATCTCATTTGCATTCACAACTGGGAAAGTTTATCCATATTTCACCCATCCGGCGATCATTTTCTTGATGAGTTGCACAGCTATCTCGCTGGCTGCCAGAATAGACCATTAACCAAAGTTGTTTGAAGATCAGGTAGATGCGAATGTGAGATTAATAGCCCATCCTTCACCGTGACATGACAGCGTGGGATATGGAGAGGAAGCAGTTACATTCTCATGACGCATCGTCGCAGCCTAACCAATCATTAAAGGAACGAACCTGCACCCAACCTTAGACAGCGCACTCAGAGATTATTACTTTGCTTCCTTTCTTCTACAATTAAGTCACTTTAAGGACCCATTTACACTGCTGCTTCCTATTAATGGGCAGTAATGTTTGTAACAGTGGTGGCGAATGGCGCCCCAGCACACCTGCCTTAGAACGGGCAACCATACGCGGTGGTGTACTGTCTTACAAAAAGAAGGCACGTACAATTTTTGCCACAAAGGGTGTGTTGGCGACTTTTTAATGGACTGCCATTAGGGTGTACACATTAACCACTTATGGATGAAGCCTCTTTCTGATATTCGGTGTTTACAAGTTAAAATAATTTTTCTTTTGCTAGAAAATTACTTAGAACCCCCAAACATTATATATATTTTTTTCAAACACCCTAGAGCAGGAGTCTCAACCTGGCGGCCCTCCAGCTGTTGCAGAACTACAAGTCCCATCATGCCTCTGCCTATGGGAGTCATGCTTGTAACTGTCAGCCTTGCAATACCTCATGGGAATTGTAGTTCTGCAACAGCTGGAGGGCCCCGAGTTTGAGACCCATGCCCTAGAGAATACAATGACGTTCGTTGCCATACTTTATGTCACACCGTATTTGCCCAGTGGTCTTACAAGAGCAATTTTTGGGGAAAAAATTCACTTTTTTGAATAAAAAAATAAGACAACAGTAAAGTTATCCCAATTTTTTATATTGTGAAAGATAATGTTGCACCGAGTAAATTGATATCGAACATGTCATGCTTCAAAATTGCACCCGCTCGTGGAATGGCGACAAACTTTGGAACTTAAAAATTTGGCAATGTTTGCAAATGTCTACAGGTTACCAGTTTTAAGTTACAGAGGAGTTCTGGTGTTCTCGCTCCAACGATCGCAGCAATGCCTCACATGTGTGGTTTGAACACCATTTTCAAATGCTGGCGGGACTTACATGTGCGTTCACTTCTGCATGCGAGCTCAGCACGATGGGACGCTTTACATTTTTTTTTCTTATTTTCTTTCTTATTTATTTTACTTTTTATTTTTGCACTGTCCTTTTAAAAAAGATTTTTTGGGTCACTATTATCCCTATTACAAGGAATGCAGGCATTCCTTGTAATAGATAAAAAGCATGACAGGACCTCTTAAATGTGAGATCTGGGTTGAAAAAGACCTCAGATCTCATATTTACACATATTGAGCATTGGGCGGAAGTGACGTTTGACCCCTGATAAAAGTGATCTCGCAGTGAATCCGCCGCAGAGACCACTTTTATCTGAAAGCCAACCACCCACCCATTAAAACGATAGCGGGGTTATGGTAGCTATCTGCTGCCATAACAACTGTATTCCACGGGAAATTCCAGCCGCATAATGACGGCGGGCGATCGTTAAGTGGTTAAAGCATTGAAGTAAATGAGCCCAAAAACTACAGAATTGTGCAAAAGTTTTAGGTAAGTGTGAAGATATGCTGTAAAGCAAGAATGCTTTCAAATATGTATATTTTAATTGTTTGTTTTTATCGCTATCCAAAATGTAAAGTGAGCGAACAGAAGAAAAATCTAAATCAAATCAATATGTGGTGTGACTACCCTTTGGCTTTAAACTAGCATCAATTCTTACAATTTTATATGTAGGTTGAAACACAGTCATTGACTGAAACAGAAATAGCTGTGTAGAAGGCTTAAAACTGGGTGAGGAACAGCCAAACTCTGCTACTAAGATGATGTTGAAGGTAGTTATACTGCATCAGCAGTGTCTCTCAGGCGAAGGTTTCAAAGCAGACTGGGGTTTCAAGATGTGCTGTTCAAGATCTTTTGAAGAAACACAAGGAAATGGGCAATGTTGAGGACCGCAGACGTATTGGTTGGCCAAAGAAACTCAATGCAGCAAATGAAAGACACATCATGCTTATTTCCCTTCCACATCGGAAGATATCCAGCAGTGCCATCAGCACAGATTTTGTGTAAACCAGTGGGACCCAGGTACACCCCTCTCCTATCCGGAGAAGTCTGACCAGAAGTGGTCTTCATTGTGGCCAAAAAACCATACCTGACGTGGAAACAAGGCTAAATGACTCAATTATGCATGGAAACATAGGAACTGGGGTGCAGAAAAATGGCAGCAGGTGCTCTGGACTGAAGAACAAATTGAAATATTTGGCTGTAGCAGGAGGCAGTGTGTTGGTGAAGGGCTGGAGAGTGGTACAATCATAAATGTCTGCAGGCAACAGTGAAACATGGTGGAGGTTTATTGCAGGTTGGGGCGGCATTTCTGCAAATGGACTTTGGTCACTGGTCAGGATCAATGGTGTCATCGATGATAAGAAATACAGGCAGATACTTATCCATCATGCCATACCATCAGGGAGGCGTGTGATTGGCCCCAAATGTATTCTGCAGCAGGGCAATGACTCCAAACATACAAAGAAAAACTCTTGAGGAAGAGTCCTGAAAGTGATGGTTTGGTCCACTCAGAGCCCTGACATCAACATCATGGCGTCTGTCTGGGATTGCATGAAGAGACAGAAGGATTTGAGGCAGCCGACGTCCACGGAAGATCTGTGTTTAGTTTTCCAAGATGTTTGGAACAACCTACCTGCCAAGTTCCTCCAAAAACTTTGTGCAAGAATAGAAGAATTGATGCTGTTTTGAAGGCAAAGGGCCGTCACCCGAAATATTAATTTAATTTGGATTTCTTTTCTATTGATTTACTTTTTCTTACTCCTCTCTTTTGTTTTAAAGCGGAACTCAAAAAGTGCAGTCCCGCTAGTTTGCCCCCCCCCCCCATCCCCCCCCAGTCTGTAACTGAGTTGCAGGGTTTTTCCTATGTTAGGGTTTTTTTTAACATATAATAAAAAATATATATATATTTTTTTATGTATGGGCTATGCTACAGTCTCCCAAAGGCTCCCATTGTTTACACTTTTTTTGCTTATGGCTTATTGCTTATTTTCTTGGGATGATACCTTGATTTAAGTCAGATTCAGGATTCCAGCCAATAAATTTAGACATTTCTTGTCTGTCCTATCTTCCTTTCTTCAGCAGGTAACATGACCTATCCTGACACATGACTCTATAGCTTTTTCAGAAAGTAATACTTAAGTACCGTATTTTTTGCTCCATAAGATGCACTTTCTCCCCCCAAAAAAATGGGGGAAAGTGTCTGTGCGTCTTATGGAGCGAATGTTCAGAAGGACTGTCTCCCCCCCCCTTCCCCGACACCGTGTTATGTACCGGGCTGAGGGCACGGCCACAGAAGGAAGGCAACCAGAGCCGTCTGTGGGAACACACTGGTGGGGTCATACTGGTCCACAGCGGCAGCGATCATCTTTTTCGGGCCCGGCCAGGCCCCAGCAGCACGCATGATGATGACATAGCAAGGGAAGGGGGCCCGGCCCTGGTAAGTGAAGCCATCCCAGGAAGCTTTGCAGCAGGCGAGCAGTCCCAGTGCGTGGCGCGCCCACGCAACATCATTACATGTTGCTCCACGCACTGGGACTACTCACCTGCTGCAAAGCTTCCTGGAATGGCTTCTCCTACCTGAGCCCCCTTCTCTTGCTATGTCATCATCATGCTGCTGGGGTCCTGCCAGGCCCAAAAAAGTTGATCGCTGCTGCTGCGGACCAATCTGACACCACCAGTATGTTTCTGCAGATAGCACTGGCTGCCTCCCGGTCTGCAGCGGGCGGAAGAGGAGTCAAGCCACAACAGGGCCAGGGACCGGGAGTCAGACCAGCAAGCCACAACAGAGCCAGGGACCGGGTGTCAGCCCAGCCACCCACTGCATAGTACACCATTTGGTACAGAATATTTTTTCTCTAGTTTTCCTCCTCTAAAACCTAGGTGTGTCTTATGGTCAGGTGTGTCTTATGGAGCGCAAAATACGGTATGTATGTTAAGTAAGTATGTACTTAACTCCCCCAGCTTGTCTCACATCTTCACTTTACACCTTTTTAACATGTTCTGGTCTAAGGTACTCAAGGAAGCCAATGTACTTCATTCAGCAAGGCTCTGCGTACCATGACTCCAGGCTCAGTTCCTAGGCAGGCCCTGTACTGCAGTGGATTCCAATATGGAGACCTAGCCATTAAGTGACAAACATGAAGTACAACCTATCCTCCAACCACCAGGGCCTCCATCAACTGACGCCATCACTCCTTCCACTGTCATCAGGCTGCTACTCCTTCTGATTCTCATTACGCACTCAGTTGCTCATAACTCAACGGTTAACCAGGATACACTTGTAAATGCAAACCTCAGTCTCTATAACCCAGGCAGTTAAATGTGGACTCCCTCGTCTTTTTAACCAGAAGAATTAAATGTAGCTTCACTCCTGGTTCTTTCTGATACACCCTGACTCCACATTGTGATAACTCATTAATCTTTTCTTTCCCAGTAAATGACACGGACAACTTGAACAAAAACTCCTTTTACTGAGCAGTTATTTAAATTACATTTGAGGTAGTACATCACAGTGCAGAACATCCTCTCCCCACACATAATATCCCATTACATTGAATTGGCTGTGCATATTTTTGGCTCTGCTGTTGCCTAATGGTACTGCTGACTGGTGGTGTTGTAAGTATTAGAGGGGCTGAGAGGGGCTGCTGCACACAGAAGGCTTTTTATCTTAATGCATAGGATGCATTAAGATAAAACACCATCGGCCTGTACAATCACTTTAACACTTTATATAGTGGGCACATGCCTATATACATGCATAGACAGTAGGGTACATTTATTTGGAAGATTTTTTATGTTGACAAGTGTTTTTTTTTTCTGAACACTCTGGGGTACACAATGTTGGAAATCACTAGCCGGCAGAATCACAGATTCGATCAATAGAGTTATTGATGATAGTGATGTAGCCCCTTTGTCCTAAACAGGGCCTACTATGTAAATTTAGTTTTGGCTGGGCTGTAGTTACATAGCTGATTGTATAGTTTTTCTCCTGGTTTTTCCCTAAGCTTGAGTTGGTTGGTGATTTCCCAATGTCACCAGTAGATGTCACTGGTATTGCTGGTCATAGTTTGAGATTTCACGCAAACAAAACTTAGTTTTATTTATAAATATTTATATTTCCTTCAACCAATCCAGTAGGAGGTTTAGGTCACTGGTGCATTCTGGGGGAGGATATAAATATTTGGGACAGGCCATGTGCTCTCGCTCTTGCCTAAGGCTGAGGAGTGAGATGGTGCTGCTGGATGGAGCTCTACTATTAGGCCCAATAGCCTGTTTTGGGGCCTAATGTGTGCTGAAGTGGTCCTGAAGCTGTCCTGCCTGGTTTGAAATGGAAGCTGTGCTCAGGGGAAGACCCATAGGTGGCACCTTGCTGAAGAGATCCTGGAAAAAGTCGTATCCCTCAGAAGGGCCTGGTGACTCCCTTGGAGGATTAACTGACATTTGGGAATGTACTAACAGTGTTGCCGGGTCGGCTTAAAGGTTCTGACACTGTGAAGCTGGACATTGATCAAGATCTGGAAAATCTGTAAGTGATCTTGTGAGGAGCAGAACTAAAATGGAGTCAGAATGATGTTTCTACAGCAAAGACCAGCAAAGACCAGCAAACATCCCTGTTTGTTGAGGTCATTTCCCGCAAACAGATATGTTCATGTCCAAAATCCCCCTAACCACATGTTTTATTAATTACTCTAGTTTGACACATTATGATGTATTACGGTCAAGCTGACAAGTAATGGTTATACGCCCTATAGTTATGGCCAAACTATCACGTAGGTTATTTTCCATCCATTATTCTTCCAATATTTCTCAATATCTTGTTTTTCTTTCCTTTGGGCTTGTGCCATGTACTGACTCGCATTGTGATCATTTAGCATAAAAGCAGTGTGAATTTTGTAATGGTTATCACTCACTTATTGCGGTGATCCTGTGTGCACGCAGAACTGATAATCTCAGTAAACCTTGTTGGAACGAATGCAAAGATCTGGACCTTCGTTTATTTCATATCTGATCGTATCAATCTGCTACAGTATCTGGGACCCCTAACCCTCCCCTCCTTAATCGTTCTGCAATAAAACTTTAAAAAGACAAAAGTGACTGGTGCCCAATATCCTTTCTCAGTATTCCCATTTTAGCTATGGACTCAGCCCTGGGGTAAAAATTATAGTCCGCCCCTGGCTTCTGGAGGTGCTAGTCTGCCTTTGGGGTGTCAGAGGGGTGTTACTGTGAAAATGGTGGACTGTTGCCTCCAATGTGCATCGGTACAGAGGCTTGGATTCTCCACCAGGGATGCATGTGATAGGACAGGATTCAGGAGCACTACTGTGAAACTGATGTTACCACATAACTAGGAATCACCTGAACAAGGACCTTCCTTGCATGATCACAAGGTATTTTATTAATAACGGCTGCAGAATAAAAATGATAAAAAGACTTTTAAAACGACATGAACATTTTGAACCGTATATGAGAGTTTAGTGTGTTTGTTTTAGACCTTTAGACCCCTTTCACACTGCACTGCCTCTGCTAAGTGCCTGAAAACCGTCTCCCATTCATTCCAGTGTGTCTTTTTACACTGGGGCGGTGCGCTTGCGGAACGTTCCAAAAAGTCTTGCAATCAGCGTATTTGGGATGGGTTGGCAATGCTGAATACAGCTTTCAAAGCGCCTTAAAAGCGATTTGAAAGCACCCCAAAAGGGGAGTTTTTAACCCCTTTTTTGGGGTGAAAGGTGCCCCGCTAGCAGCCGAAAAGTGACACAAAAATGCGGCTTAAACAGGGGTAAATCACCACTAAAATGAGCGGTGCTTTACCGCAAACGCACGGGAGGCTCAGTGTGTAAGGGGTCTAACATTTAAAAGCCCATCTCCAGGCAAACCAGCCCCCTTCCTAGTTCCTTCCATCCCCATTCACACAAGTTTTAAAAGAAAAAAACACATAATGCCTTTCTATGCTAGCTGCAACCATGTGCCCCTGGTGGTCCACCATTGCAGTCTGGGCCTTCCCCTGACCAATCTTCTTGCCACTCCTCATTGGGGCATCATCATGCATTGGAGTCTTCTGGACTTTATGAGAAGCCAATGGGTAGTGTCCAGGTCACTAGGAGGCAATAGAGGCATCTGAAGAAGGTCCCTCCAATCTACAGTCTAGAACAGTGGTCTCCAAACTGCAGCCCGGGGGCCAAATGCGGACCTTTGCTTGCTTTTATCTAGCCCTTTAATCCACTGATACCAATGGGGCACAATTCCTTCCAATAAAACCAACGATGGGGCACGACTCCTTCCAATGACACCAGCGATGGGGCACAATTCCTCCCAATGACACCAATGATGGGGCACAATTCCTCCCACTGATGCCAATGATGGCGCACGATTCCTCCCAATGACAACAACGATGGGGCACAATTCCTCCCAATGACACCAAAGATGGGGCACAATTCCTCCCACTGATACCAATGGTGGGGCACTATTCGTCCCACTGATACCAATGATGGGGCACAATCCCTCCCACTGACACCAATGATGGGGCACAATTCCTCCCACTGACACCAATGATGAGGCACTATTCCTCACAAAGACACAAATGATGGGGCACTATTCTTCTCAGTGACCCCAATGATGGGGCATTATTTAGTACTGATGTTGGGACCTATTCTACTCCCAATAGCCACAGCCCCCTTAACATCTGAAGGACAGTAATCCGGCCATTGTTTAGAAAGTTTGGAGACCCTGGGTCTAGAAGAGAAAAAAAACTCAGACCCATCAAGCTCAAGGTGGCCAAGGATTCAGGTAAGTAAATATGACATTTGGGTAGTTAAAAAGACCCTTTAACCATAAACTGGTCCTTTGTTTAGAGAGTTTGGAGACCTTACATACATAGAGAAGACAATCACTGCCTGCTATAGCCAACCTCTTTGGAAAATGTTTTTTGGCTGTCATACTAATCCTAAATGAAAAAAAATGTGAAACCGCTGACCCAGAATAAATGTAAAACCAAAGAAACAAATGTAATATCCAAAGTCATTGACTACAAAATGATCCCATATCATATCAGTTGTCAGAGGATCAGCATGGTAGTTATCATTTCTAAAAGGAAGTCGGTAAAAGTAGCCCCTATACTTCTCTCATACAAAAGTTTTGTTTGAGCTGTTTCCTTAGAAGCAGGTAAAACAAAGTCTATGGTTGCATGCTAGAAAAGCAAGCTAAAACTTTCCTTTTAAAAATTGCCTTTGGGAAATGACCTTTTAAAGGAAAAAAAAAAAAATCAAAATTGGAAGGCGGAATTACTCCCTAAATGAAAAGCCATTTCAGTTTGCGAAGCCTTCGATTATGTAGCGGCTAAATGAGTCAAAATGTGTAATGTATTCCTCGGCTGACTGGTTATCAGTACACAATATGGAATTCAATAAACTCTGCAGTCTGAGTTAAAGAAATGGAAATTTGTAAAGAAGTATTTTCTGTACCTGTGCTGAACTGGGTATATCCTGTATAGTAGAGTAATGTCAGCTGGAAAACATGCCATCCTCGGAGAACCTGGGCAAAGGAAATGCTTTCTTGCTGGCTGTGGGCTCAAGTCAATATATTGCAGGCAGGACTGGATTAATGCTTTTTTTTCTCTACCTTATGCCAACTATCTTATACTGACCACAACACCTAATAGCTGCTTTTAAAGTCAGTTTCATGGACTCTCTATTGCAAGCCATGAGGTTAAGACCTTATGACGATGCTATAATATACATACTATAATTATATATCTATGCATATTCCCTACAAAAGACTAATGTATGATAAACTCTTTTGCCAGGCAAATAACCTAGTGATCATGAACATATTTATAAAAAATGATTTTAAATAGTAAAACAGTGTTGCAATGTATATATATTAACTAAAAAATGAATGTGATGTCAGCGCTAAAATGGTCTATAAACAGCAGCGTGCAATCAGTGCAGATATACAAACACCATAATAACATAATAAAAGT
Organism: Glandirana rugosa; assembly: GCA_018402905.1. Taxonomy (NCBI): domain Eukaryota; kingdom Metazoa; phylum Chordata; class Amphibia; order Anura; family Ranidae; genus Glandirana; species Glandirana rugosa. The sequence goes on from BLSH010118351.1 coordinate 42,013, forward strand.
AGTGCAGTGCTATCAGTAAAATAAATGACAAAAAATGTATATGAAATTATTCTCTAACAAGAATAAAGAAAGTGCATATAACAGTGATGAATAAATTGATCAGTGAGTATAACACATGAATGAAAAGTGCCCTTCTATGAAATATAAAATTCAGGTGCAGATCAACAATCTCAAAATATCACCCGCGCCTCAACTAAAATGACTTAAACGCTGGTCCCTTAACGTTATTTGAAGTAACAAGGCCTACAGAGAAGCCAGCTCGGTGGTTTTCTCTCCCAGAAATCGTGAAGGCCTGGGAGCTCCAGATATTTATAAATACTACTTTGCCTGCCACCTCTGTGCAGTTGCTTCCTGGTCTCGTCTGTCCGCACCGAACAGATGGTCGGAGATTGTTTCCAGCTCATCCCTGCTCCATCATTTGGTCTCCTACCCAATGTCAAGACCCCACACTACAGAGTTTATGCCTGGGCCGGATATTATTCACTTTAAAGATTTGGCATATGTGTACCTCCACGTTCTCTGTCTCCTCAACATGTCCCCCCCTGTCCAACGTTCCCTTTAATCGTTTAATTCCTGGCGGCCTTTCACATCCCCGAATGTTTCCCTGAGTCCAAGCTGGCCTATTTCAATTATGCCACTTTGTTCATCTTGTCACCCGAAAGTTTAGAACCTTTAATGGCCTCCAGTCCAAATACCAGATACCAAAAAACATGTTTTACTCTTACCTTCAAATTAAGCATTATTGGCAACCCTCTCCCCGTCTCTTACTCTACCCAAGCTTACTGCTTTGGAACTCATCTGTTCCCAAGGCCCTCACCAATTGCATCTAATTGCTGCCATATACCATCTGCTCCATGAGTCCTCACCACTCACTGAGGACCTTGACACTTATATGCAAAAATGGTCCCATATTTTACAACAGTCAATTACCCTTCCTTGCTGGGACAAGATTTGGTCCTCCACACCTAAAGTATTTCATTGTGTGGTGCAGAGAGAGACAGCTTTTAAAATTCTATTATTTTGGTACAGAACACCAGAGGTACTACATCACCAGGATCCCTAACTATCCCCTTTATGCTGGCACTGTGGTAAAATAAAAAGTACTCCCTACCATATATTCTGGCAATGCTAGTTAATCACACTCTTCTGGTCTATGGTAATGTCTTTGCTTCAACGATTATTTGAGTCTTCTCTTCCGTTAGATCCGCTACATTACCTGCTGGGCATTCCTTTTCCTGGAATTGGGAAATGTTAGAGCAAACTAGCTTCATACATTTTATTAGCTGCCAAGAGAGTTATCCCTATGCATTGGCTTTCTACCACCCCACCCTCCCAGGACCAACTCTTGAACGTAGTTTTTGAAATCCACAGAATGGAGTATATGACTGCCTTGGTGGAGGATGCTATTACCAGGTTCAGCGGGATTTGAAATGTGTGGGACAATTCCATGTTTGGTTCTTCTGCTGAATCCTGATTGGGCCTGTTGCAGTCACTATGTTCTACAATGCCCCACCTCCTCCCACTCCTATCCCTGCGGATACAGTTTATGACAGTTTATGACATTGTAACCCCATGGTGTATACCTTCCTACACTTATATACCCTTTCTGAATGTTTTTCTACTTGTTGTTTGCAAGTTTATGCTCATAAGTAGACTACTACCTAAATGGAAATTTATACTAGCTCTACTTACAATTTGTCCTTTGTGCCTTTATTGTTATTCTGTTGTAATAACTATGCAATATCGTGCCTTAATTATGCATAATTATGCATTGTCTGTAAATTATAAAATCTTTAATAAAAATACAATTTTAAAAACAAAAATATCACCCGTGGTGTCTTGCCTCCACCAAATGAACGAAGTGCAAACTCACAGAGCCTGTTGCTGTCTAAATTATAGGACAGCAAAAGCGCATTCAATAGTCGTTGGTCTTCCACTTAAGGTGCAAGTGATAAACAGTAGGATGTGGTAGCTTGGTAGATCTCCCGATCTCTAAGAAGAGGAACTGTTTGCTCTCATCTGACCAAGAAACAGGAAACTCCCCAACACCAGAGAAAAATACTCATAGTGTAGTATTTATTGTAAATCATGAGTTAAAAATATTAAAAACAACTACGATCCACAAGAACAAATTGCATAAGCAAAAGTAACAGCGAATTACATCAAATACCGCCAAATCCCAATTGTAGGAATGGCGGTTGGAACTTGAGTATATAGCAATTGGTACAAGTAGTCCATAAGGTGCATAGAAAACATAGGGCATAGGGCCCTGTTCCTTACTCACTTTTGCTTATGCAATTGGTCCTGGTGGATCGCAGTTTATATTAATATTTTTAACTGATACTACACTATGAATATATTTTCTCTGGCGTTGGTGGTTTCCCTGTTTCTTGGTAGGATGAGAGTAAGCAGTTCCCCTGAGGACCTCTTCTAAGAGATTCGGAGATCCACCACATCCTACTGTTTATCACTTGCACCTTAAGAGAAAGACCAACGGCTAATGAATGCACTTTTGGTGTCCTATAATTTAGACAGCAAGAGAGAGAGAGAGAGAGAGAGAGAGAGAGAAAGACTTTTTATTCATGTGGTATACTGTACTCACCTGATCAATTTATTTTACTGATAGCCCTGCAATACTTTTATTAAATATATATATGTTGATCGGATACAAAAATATTTTATCTTTACAAAATATCTTATTGCCGGAAAAAAGGGTTTCATAATATTACTATGGTTCATTAGTAATCACCATTGATCAAATCTCATCAGCTGACACTGCACTAGAGTCAGGACACACAGCTCCAACATAGCTAGATGCCATTTTGGGGAAAACAAACTCCACCTATTATTAGGCAGCCATCTTTGGGTCTGGTCACCAGCCATCTAAAAGTCTACCTGGTATCCTTGGAGGATAAGATATGTTTTCTTGGTGATTTTTGTTTGCTTAAATCAATAGGCCAATTGCGATAGCCTTTGCTTTAATATTCCTCTCACGACATAACATAACCTATATCATTATATATTTTTTCTTTTCTTTTTCTTTGGCCACATTGGTGCACACTTTTACATTTTTTTGATGCTTATTCTTTCTCCAGGAGAATAACAGTCGAAATCTGTAAAACGCAGATTATTGTCTGCCAAGTTTAGTTATACATAGTTATGCTGTCTTCAAGGGGAAATTAATTATTTAACTTAATCCAATATATAATACAATATTAACAAGTTAAAATATCTGCCATCCTATATAACATTGTTAATAACTGCGCTGAACAAAATAATAAAAACTGGTTGCGCTATTATTTGGAAATTACATCTAATCAAAGTCCTTTGAAAAAGTTTATATGAATACACCCAGTGCACAATTCCTGCTTTATCCACCAGTCACCATATCCAAGATGTCATCACCATGTGTGTCCCACTCCCATATGGGTATGCACTCACTACAAGCCGGAAAATACAATGCTCTTAAACTCTCTGAAATGATGCCCTCAGGACCCTCCAGGGATTTGCAGCCACCAGAAGCCAATCACCAAAACATTTGTACACCAGCTGATGTGGTACTTTCAATCCTCCAGGGATCTTTGCCATATAAAAGAAGCTCACCATAGCGTAATACAGTTAACTCTCTTTATTAGGCAAGCCCCCCACAAAACACACTTACAAGATAATAGTACAATCTGCACATAAAATCATCCAAAACCCACAATGTCAGGACACTCTCTCACCCAGCCAGCGTCTAAGCACTACACAGGTTCCCCCGTCTTCCGATTCAGTGGAACACATCAAAACTTCAACGCCAGTTGCCGTGTGGACACTCCCTTACACGTTATGTCATTCTAACTTCTACGGAGGGCATGGCCAGATGGCGCGGCCCATGAAAATATATAGATAGATAGGCGGGTCCTGCAGTTAACCCCTGCAGGTCAGTACTGTCACACAAATTCACATTTGAAAGATGCACCTGGACTCCTCCATCGCTCTACATAACCTGATCTTTCGATCAGAGGACCAAGCACACTCCCCTCTGCACTAAATTTTGAGTTGGGGTTGCGCTCTATACTCTTCCCAGTGTTGCCAACCGCCAGTAAATTTACTGACAGTTTGTAAAAATCAGTGATTTTTAGAATGGTCTATAAATATCAGGGTCTGATAATTTGTCATGCTGTGCTGACTTTTTATGTGTAAACTGGGCAAATTACTTGATATGGGTATTGTCAGTGTTTCCATGTTGTGTTTAAATATCAATCGCCTTAGTTTTTAATAGGAGTTCAGTTATTTTTCAGGTTGCCAGTATAAAATGTGCTCTGCCAGTAAGAGTTTACCATGATTTGCCAGTAAAAAACGCTGCGGGAGGTTGGCAACACTGACTCTTCCTTGTATTAGAATGACCATAAAATAATTATACAATTTGTGATATACATACAATCATATAAATACATTGTTTTTTTAGAACATATATAAGCAATTATAAAACACACAGAAACATATACTTTACTTAATCCCCCAAAATTTCAGCCCGGAAGGGTCCTTATTGGGGGTCATCTCAAAGTGGAGGGATAAGCTGTGGTCTTTGTAACCAGTTTTAATGTGCTCAGAGATCCGTACCTTTAATTGTCTCTTAGTGTGGCCTATGTACATTGGACAACATGGGCACTCCAAAGCATAGACCACATGGGTTGAGTTACAGGTAATGAACTGGGAGATTTCGCTTGTTGTTTGTGGTAGATATAAAATGATCTACCCCTCTTAAAGGTCTATTCACCTTCCTACATGCCCTGCACCTCCGGCAGGCATAAAAATCTTCTTTTTCCCAAAAAAGTCTGGGTCCTAGTAGGTGGATCGAGAATCTTCTTGACCACCTTATCTCCCAGACTTTAGGCCTTTCTTACAATTAGTGGATTTAAAAGATAACCCTGAAGTGTATTTAGTGACGGCAGATATCGTCACTATATATTATTATTCAGCACGACAATGCCCTGTTAGCCTTAAATTGGGCTCTCAGCCAAAGGGAGGATGTTTCCTTTCAGCAAAAAAGATTCCTACATGATTTGATGGACTTTTGTCTCTCACATAACTATTTTTGCTTCAATGACCAATTTTTCTTCCAGAAGAGAGGAGTGGCCATGGGCGCAAAATTTGCGCTCAGTCTCACCAACCTCTTTATGGGGGGATGGGAGGACAATGCAGTATTTGGTAAGGTGATAAGGTGAAAATTAGAATTATGCAAATTTGATGGATTTTTTGCTTTCCAGAACAATCCTTTAGGTATTTTAGTATACGTTTCTGTGTGTTTTATAATTGTTTTTATGTGTTTTAAACTAATTGATTTATTAATATGATTGTATGTATATCATAAATTGTGTAATTATTTTATGATCATTCTAATACAAGTAAAAGTATAGAGCGCAACCCCAAGTCAAAATTTAGAGCAGAGGGGAGTGTGCTCAGACATCACACGGTCCTCTGATCGAAAGATCAGATTGTGTAGAGCGACCGGTATGGAGGAGTCCAGGTGCGTCTTTCAGATGTCGATCTGTGTGACAGCACTGACCTGACCAGGGGATAACTGCAGGACACGTCCATCTAACTATATATTTGTATGTGGCCACGCCCTCCGTAGAAGTCGGAATGCTGTAACGTGTAAGGGCATGTCCACACGGCAACCGGCGGTGACGTTTTGATGTGGTCCACTGAATCGGGAGACAAAGGAACCTGTGTAGTGCTTAGATGTTGGCTGGGTGAGAGAGTGTCCTAACATTGTAGAACGAGTTTTGGGTGATTTTATGCGCAGAATGTACTATTATCTTGTAAGTGTTTTTTGTGGGGAGGGCTTGCCTAATAAAGAGAGTTACCTGTATTACACTATGGTGAGCTTCTTTTATATGGTAAATATCCCTGGAGGATTGGAGAGTCAGTGAACAAATGTTTTGGTGATTGGCTTCTGGTGGCTGCAAATCCCTTGAGGGTCCTGAGGGCATCATTTCAGAGTGCTTAAGAGTGTTGTATTTTTCGGCTTGTGGTGAGTCCATACCCATATGGGAGTGGGTCACACGTGGTGATGACATCTTGGATATGGTGACTGGTGGATAAAGCAGGAATTGTGCACCAGGCGTATTCATATGAACTTTTCAAAGGACTTTGATTAGATGTAATTTTCCTAATGATAGTGCAACCAGTTTTTATTATTAAGTTCAGCGCAGTTATTAACAATGTGATTATAGGATGGCAGATATTTTAACTTGTTACTATTGTATTATGTGAACTGCATTCTTTTCAAGAGTGTATGAACGGCTGCTGAATTTGAAGTGAGTAAGATATAGGATTACAGTACTCACTTATTCACTCATTTTATCCATTAGCATCTGAGCGCTGAGAAGTGTACAGTAGATAGGGTAGTGTCAGTACACTGTGTGGGCAGATAATCCAATATATAGATACCCACATTTTAGCAAAATATCTTAAGCAATTAATTAATAGTGTTTGTGTCAAGCTACTAATCCGACTGTTAGTGGTTTTTGTAAAGTGACTTATTTTAGATAAATATTACCACATTTTTCACACTTTTGACCAGCAAAAAATGGGGGACGTGTCCTTGCATCTTATGGTGCGAAAATGACAGAAACCCCACCCCCCCCCACCCGTCACCACTGGGAGCCCGCATTAGACTGCGGCCTCACGGACACCCACAAGCGCCGCTGTGTGACTCAGACACAGTGAGAAGACAGAGTAACCCCAGCGACCAAATGGAGTATTGCCGCTCAGGCTGCTCTGTCTTCTATCTGAGTGACAGGCGCACGTATGATGACATCATGACAGTGGGTGCCGGGAAGCTCTGTGAGGCTGCATTTCATGGACACAGATTGGCTGCATTTCATGGACACAGATTGGCTGCATTTCATGGACACAGATCGGCTTCATGGGCACTGGTATATGGCTGTAATTCATGGACACTGGTATATGGCTGTATTTTATGGACACTGGTATATGGCTGCATTTTATGGGCCCTGGTAAATATTTTAGTACACCATTTGGTTCAGAATATTTTTTTTCTTGTTTTCCTCCTTTAAAACCTAGGTGCGTCTTATGGAGTGAAAAACATGGTAATTTATTTTTGATAGGTTCAATCCATGCTTACACCGATCTTATTGTGTTATTCAACAGATTTACTCATAGCAAAATACTTCAGAAATCATTAATTGAGTCAGCTTAATTAATTTTCGATCAAAGAAGACTCGCCGCTCCAGGTGAGAGTGGGGGAGCCCAAACGGATCCAACCGATGCCCACCCCATCTCGCCACAGCACACTGTAAAATTAGGAAGGAATGGCCGCAAACCGCAATAAAGATCCAAAGTCCTTATTTGGACATCCCAAGTAGCATCACAGGACCAGAATGCACAATCCACAATTCTGGTCCTATGATGCTATTTGGGATTTCCAAATAAGGACTTTGGATCTTTATTGCGATGTGCAGTCATCCCTTCCTTATTTTAATTAATTTTTATAAATTATTTTTGTACTGGCAGCAACTTTGTCCATTGATCGATGAAACAATCAACATAGCTGACTAAATTAATCGTTCAGGCATTCACTGACATATCAAATGCTTACCATAGTTTTCCTTAAATGTAGTGTGGCCCTCGCACCTCTCCTGCAGTTGTGGCACCCCCTTGTCTTCACCCCACTTGGTCTCAGTCGTTGGCAGCAGAGAGGAGGACAAAACTCCTCCACAAGATCCTGTGCTTCTCCATGCAGCTGCAAGGAAGCTCATCTCTGACACCTCTCCCCCCCCCCCCTTCGTCTCCCTACACTTTTTGCTTCCCATCTCTGCCCCCAGCTTTTTCCTGGCAGCAGCACATGATGAGGGAGGTGCACTGTGATGTAAGGGATGGTGGGGGACTCTTGACATCTGGTGTTAGGATGGGTGCTCTGGCAACCATAATGCTGATGTGGACCACAATAAAATTGAGTTTGACACCCCTACTGTAAAGGGTATGAGGGCATTTGGTCTACCAGAGGAGCTTATCGAGTAGGTTTCACTTTAAACCCAAAGATTTTACAGAAAAACTGGATGTCAGCTGTGATTGTGAATTTTTTTGAGCAATCTTATTTTTTCATTTGTCATTGGATTTCTTTGTAAAAATCCTGATAGATATGCCCCTTATTTGTCGGAAATGAAAGCCATCGGCCATGTTGTGGCTTCCAACAGAGGAAAACAATCAACTTTCTGCTAAAAGTCCTGCGGCCCTGGGGCAGGAGCCGTCGATGTGAAGTGCTCTGCTGAGATGAACTGACATGGAAAACAGGAAATATCTGTTTACATTGTGTAACGCACAATATGCGGAGCATCTAATTACATCTGTGGATGAAGCTCAGTCTCGCAGATACAAGTGTATATTATAATACTATTCTGTGACAGACACAGAGCAATTGCCTGATCATATGTATTTAAACATCTATTATAGCCCTTAGTTCAAAAAATTATGTTGTTACCAATTTCCTTAATTTATATTGCATTACCATATTACTGTAGCCAGGAGCTGGGTACTCCCATCCCCAGCAACAGGAAGACATTCTTTACTATTAATCATAATGCAGCTTTTTCCCCTAGTTCCAGTTTGGCTGATTTATGACTCAAACAGTGATGAGAGAACAATATGTAGTTCACTTGTAAGGATTTCCCCCCCTGGCTGTGTTGGGGAGGAACTACAGCTTCCAGCAGGTTTGGTGGGAGAAGGAGATTTCTGGGAGAAGAGGGGCCTCATGGGAGAGACTATAGGAACAGAGGCTTTGGGCCTGGCGTGGTCTCTCTGGACTGGTGTGGATCTGTATGCAGGGAATCTGTGCTGGAGGCGGTGGAGAGATCGGCGAGATCATCATCATCATCCTCATCCCTGCTATCTACAGCCGTTACATCTTCTGTTCTTGTGTGGTGAGTGGGTGAATACCCATCTCAACAGACACTGTGTATAGACAGCATTGCTTTTCTGCATCTGATAATATCTTTTATACAAAAGGAGGTTTATTCACACACCTCAGCGTGGACACTATATACAGACATCTATTTTCTGCATTAGTCTGCTGCTAGTTGTAGTCCTACCAAGTTTAATCTAATAAGTCAGTGATCACTGTGAAGCTTATACTGTTTCTATACTAAAAGAGTAATGTTCTGATCATACTTCATTCCTGGGGATTGGCATTGTTCATCAGCCATTACTTGTTGAATACATATGAACCACATATAGCTAGCTAAAGACCAGTTGAACTGCCAAGCAAGGGTACACTGGACTACATCCACTTCCCTTTCTCCTCACTTAAGGAAAATATTTTGCTCTGCTAAAGTTCTAGTTGCATTCACCAAAGAACTCTCTCTCTAAGAGCAGGTGTAATATTGCTATAAGAGCTGTTGTGGAATGCACGCTGTCTATAGACCAGAAGGCTGCATGGGACAACAAAGTGTTTACATCCAGCTATCCAGCATTTTATTTAATACTTGCTTGGAGGATTTTTTATGCTTTTTGTTTTAAAATAAAAAATTTATCAACCTTATTACACTACGAGTCCCCCTTTTCTTTCATTTCTACCCATATACTTTGGGGAGCTCCGGACAGCAACTCGTGTATGCAGTGAAAATGCAATCCAACCACTTCAATACCAGGCACTTAAAACACTTAAAACCCTTCCCGCCTAGACCAGTTTTCAGCTTTCAGTGCTGTTGCGTTTGAATGACAATTGCGCGGTCATGTGACTTTGTACCCAAACAAGATTTTTATAGTTTTGTTCCCACAAATAGAGCTTTATTTTGGTTGTATTTGATCACCCTTGCGGTTTTTATTTTTTGTGCTACAAATAAAAACAGACCGAAAATTTTGAAAAAAAAAAAGGTTTTCTTTGTTTCTGTCAAAAAACTTTGTATAAAGTACATTTTCTCCATCACTGATGGGCACTGATGTGGCTACACTGATGGGCACTAATGAGGCTACACTGACGGGCACTGATGAGGCAGTACAGATTGGCACTAATAAGGTGGCACTGATAAGGTGGCACTGATGATGGGGCACATATATGCAGCACTGATGGGCACTGATAGGCAGCACTGATAAGCAGCACTGATGGGCACTGAAAGGTGGCACTGATATGTGGCACTGATGGGCACTCATAGGTGGCACTGATGGGCACTGATAGGTGGCACTGGGCACTGATAGGTTTCACTGCTGGGCACTGATAGGTGGCACAGGTGGGCACTGATAGGCGGCACTGGTGGGCACTGGTACATGGCACTGGCGGGCACTGGTGCATATAGCACTGGCAGGCATCACATATGGGCACAGTGCTATCCCTACAGTGCACTGTATGCCCTTACCTGGTGGTCTAGTGTTGGCTCCCTGGTGGTCCCTTGGCGGCCTCCAGATCTTATCCCTGGTGGTCCATGGCAGCCTCCTTATGCTGTCCCTGGGGGGGGGGGCTCTCTGGTGGTCCTGGTCGGCTCCCTGGTGGTCCAGTGTGGCGATCCTGAGAGGGGCTGCACTGATACAGTAAATGTTCAGCGAAGCCCCCCATCAGGAGAGCAGCCGATTGGCTCTCCACTGCTCAGGACTGCAGACTTGAGCAGAGGAAAAGCCGATAAATATCTCTTCCTGTTTACACTGTGATCAGCCGTGATTGGTCATGGCTGATCACATGGTAAAATGCTTCCAAAAGCCTTTTACCTTGATCGGTAATGCGGTGGGTCAGACTGACCCACGGCACCACCGATCATCGCGATCCACGCCAACGCGGGCGCGCGATCACGGGTTATCCTGAGGACGTCAATAGATGCCCAGTCAGGATAACGAAGCCACCACCTGGCCATCATTTGTCAATAGGCCGGCCAGGAAGTGGTTAAAATGACACCAACACCAGTGACAGCCTAGATGCAGTTTACCCCTGCAGTGGTGCCGTCATCTGGTAAGTGGGGACCCTGGAGGCGAGCATGGGTGGCCCTCACACGCCTGCACAATAGATAATTGGTATTGCACAAAGCACTGTTATGGATCTGCTATTACATCTTGAAGGAACGTTCATGAATCTGATGATTGCTTACTTATTTGTTATATGAACATTATGGACTCTCTACTGTGTTTTCTATTGCTTGCTAAAGTTACCTCTCCTATTTATTGCATTGTGGACTATTCTACTGGCTAAATAAGAGACTATTGTGTTTCTTAAAGGAGAACACACATCCTTCTTTACACAGATTTATATTTACCACTCAAACTTGGTTTATATATTTTTATTATTTAAGCATTTGTTTTTGTTTTGTTTTTTAAGCTTGTGTCACATATATATACTTCTTGCACATTTTTTGCATATTTTGCACATCTTCACCACTGTGATTATTTTATTTCAGTTTCTTACCTATGATTGGTGTAGAACTTGATATACTTTATTGCATCTATCGCACATACTTTTATACATGTGATTGATACTTTAATAATTTGCACATAGGATTGCACAAACAGCACTTTTTGTCACAGGCAGCGCCATATTCCCCATTTATGTTTATTTATTACCTGCTACCTCTACTTGAGGACTCCTAGGGAAGACAGCAGTCTCTCTGATGCACCTCTCACACTCATATATTTTAAGCGCGGGATATACAAGTTGTTTTTTATTATATGTTAACTTGTGACATTTATTTAGTTATGAAAAACACTTTTCTGTGTCTAACCATACCGTGTTGGGTCAAGGTCCTTGTTTTGATATATTCTTTAACCAGTTCCACACTGCCTACCGTCTATTTACGGCAGCAGTGTGGACGCTGGCCGTGAATCGCCGTAAAAAGGTGGCGATCTGTGAATGGCCGCTAGGGGGCGCGCGCGCCGCACTCCTGAGGAGTGTGCCCGTGGCTCGGGTGGAGCCGCGGGGAACCACCGATGTAAACACGGCGGTTCCCCGCTCTGTTAGTGGGGGCATGGGAGATCTACTGATCCCTGTCACTGGGATCAATTAGATCTCTCATGCCCATGGTAGCCCAACCCCCCCCACAGTTAGAACACACCCAGGGAACACAGTTAACTCCTAGATCTCCCCCTGCAGGTTAACCCCTTCACTGCCAATGACATTTACACAGTACTCAGTGGACATTTAAATTTCTGATCGCTGTATAAATGTCATTGTTCCCAAAAAAGTGTCAAAAATGTCCGACATGTCCGCGAAAAATCGCAGATCGCTGCCATTACTAGTAAAAAAAAAAAATTAAAAAAAAAAAGCCCCAGAAATGAATTCTCACCATCCGTAAACGCGGCCACTTTTGCGCAAACCAATCAATAAACGCTGATTGCAAATTTTTTTTATCACAAATATGAGGAAGAATATAAATCGGTCAAAACCGGTGAAAAAAAAGTTTTTTTATATTTTTTTTTGGATTTGAATTTTAGCAAAAAGTAAGAAATTTGGGTTTTTTTGCAAAATGGTTGCTCTTCTTTTGTTTATAGCGGTGATCAGAAATGACACAGAGGGGATCAAATACCACCAAAAGAAAGCTCTATTTGTGGGAAAAAAAAGGACGCAAATTTAGTTTCGGTACAACGTCTCACGACCGCGCAATTGTAAGTTACAGCAATGCAGTGCCGAATCGCAGAAAGTGCTCTGGTCCTAACCTGGGAAATTCTTCCGGGGGTGAAGTGGTTAAGAAACAACACTGACTCAATTAATTCTGGTGTATTTCATTACTGCATCGTTTCCTAGAGGTACATTAGCACAATGAGTGGGCCCAGTGTGTCAAAGGTGGCGGGGGACTTGCAGGGTCAGGGTAACCAGAGGGGTATTGATGTTTCTTGCGACCCTCACCAGGGCAGCGCTACTTTACGTAACCCATTAGTGAGTACAAAGTCTGTTCTTATCAGACCGTTTCCAAATGCTCTAATACAGCCATTCTCAACCTTTTTACCATGAAGGAACTCTAAATTATCTTCAGGTCACAAAGAACCACTGCCAAAAAAGATTATATCTGCAAGTCATACTACAGCATGGGTGGTCAGTGAGAGAAGGACCCCCTTTCACTGATGGTGAATGGGGAACTTACCCTGTGACACTGGTGGTCATTGGAGTGCCACCAAACATTGGGGGATAATGAGAAGAATGATCCTTAAAAGGCTTGTCAGTGGGAAGAATATTTCTTCTACCATGGTCATTGGTTTTAGAGGACATTGTGACTTTGTTCCCTCAGAGCAGGTTGTCACTGTCTGTTTAAATGTAATAAAGAAAGTGGTGTCATTCCACCTGGCTGTGCTGTGTGACAGAGCTGTGTAAATCTCAAGATTGGATGTATTGATGTGTTTCATTTATAATGTGTTGTTCTGTTGAACTGCATTATGTTATTGATGTTCTGATGTATGGTTCAGTGCCACTACAACTTGTTTATCTTTGTATTTGTTATCTCCTTCTGTTCTCCCCTCCTGTTAATAAACCCAAACCAGTATAATCAGTCTGTATATGCAGTAAAGCACACTCACTGTGGGTCCTAAGGGGTTAATCCTGTGCAGTGCGTAAAAAGGCTGTTTGATCCTGTCTTCTATGATCCTCCCCTTCTTCCACATTTCCCAATTCCTCTCCTGATAGTACAGCGCCTTGGGGGCACTCTGCACATGCTCAGTTTGGTGCTAAAGCATTTTTTTGGTTTTTTTTTTAGGATGTATGTGATCAACACAGGACCAATCAGTGCCAATAGACAAGATTGCGTCCCACCCTGGTTCCGGCGAGGTGTCCATCATTGATCCCAAGCTTCCACCTTCTGGCTTTCTGTGACGTTATCCGGGTGTGCCGGTGGTTCCCGGCTTGGCCCTCTGATCTGTTTGAGGTTACCTTCCAGGGTAGAGGAATAGGCGCCTTCCCCACACACCTCTAAATGCTGGACTTGAGGAGATTAGTCCATCAACGCCTACAGGCTTCCAGCGTGGTATTGTACATTGATTTTAATTGCTTATCCTTTAATCCTCACCCTGTGGATAATAAACTGGCATGTTTGCTAACTTGGCTTCCTGTGAGCACCATTTGGGTTTGTTTTTTTTTTTTTTGTTTTTTTTTTTTTTAAACTTTACTTCTTTATTGGTTTTGGAAGTCAAAATACAAACAGTAGGTAGTACAACAATTTACATTCCTGTTGTCCTCTCTGATACATAGGGTATTATTAACATAGCAACATGACACTTCATATTGAGGATCGCATTCCGTTCTACTTCTACTTAAAGAAATCTAACTCGTATATCTCCACCAATCAGCTGTATTATTGATATGATACCTCGGGCCCAGTACCCGGGGATTTCCCTCCGTCACCCCAATTGGGAACATACTGTGACAGGAGGTCTATCCCTGGGAACCGCTGGTCCTTCCTCTTAATCTTAAATGTGTGGAGCTCAGGTTTAAGCTTACAATATAGGAGCTACATTTCTTATATACGGATTCATGAACAGAAGACCTGGGATCGTGTAGTCACAGGCCACAATGCTACCTGTATCAGAGGTAAACTTCGGAGAACAAGAAGAAAGGTAAGGATAGGGAGGGAGGGGAGAAAGAAAAGAAAGGAGAAGAAGAAGACGTACACTTCATATATCTCATTGATAGTGTGACCCTGCACATTTGTGTTCAGTTAAAAGAGTTGTTCAGGTTGGACCTAGTTATCCATTTGTCCCAGATGCGTCTAAACGCTAATTGGTTACCATTAGTACATGCAAAAATGTGTTCAAATGTACAATTGGAATTGACCTTTGTAATAATTTCAGATATAGACGGTGCGGTGTCAGATTTCCAATGCTGCATGATAGCCATCCTGGCTGCAGTTAGCAGATGTGCTACTATAAATCTGCTTTGCACCGGGAATGTGTCTAATTTTATACCTAATAAAGCTACTTCTGGTGAGGGTTCAGTTACCCTTCCTGAAATTGCTGAAATCAGCTGGAAGATGGACCTCCAGAACCTGGTGATAGATTTACACTGCCAAAGAATGTGCATCATGTTGCCTTTCTGGCCGCAATTGCGCCAGCAACTTGGGTCGATATTGTCGTATATATTAGACAATCTAACGGGAGTAAGATACCATCTATAAAGGACTTTATAAGTGTTCTCCCAATGGGCTACACAGTGGGTGGCTGAGGTGCTGATTTTAATTGCCCTAAGCCAATCTTCTTCTGGGAAGGAAATGCCTAAGTCCTATTCCCATTTTTTAATGGCGGTTTCTTGTTTTATCAAATCTTTGGGTTGTAATAGAAGATATATGTAAGAAATACCCTTTTTTTGGTTGGGGTCTGAGTGAATATAATCCCACATGTATTTGTTGACCTTAATAGATTTAGATTTAAGGGAGCTAATGAGATGTAGAATTTGGGTGGAATGTTCGTACCTCAGTGTAAGTGTTTTACCTGAGTCTCTGGAAACTTTAGGTTCATTTCCTAGATGGTGATAGGTGGAAACTTAAAGATTAGGGACTGGAGAGTCAATTTGTGACCCTCTTATCCCCCGTGAGTTGGGAACCTCTTCAGGGGCTTAGGTTGTCCTATAACCTTCCGGAGGTCTTTTGGGTTTAAGATGTAGAGTAATCGAGGGAATTTAGATTTAGATAATTCCAGTTGTTTATGTACACCCTAATATAAGTGAGTCTGGGGTTGGTTTTTTTCCCATAAAGAATGTATATAGAAGATAATGTTGGGTTTCTA
>BLSH010118351.1:60877-73368 GCA_018402905.1 Glandirana rugosa
TGTGTTATTTTAGATCCAGCTTTCTTCTCTATAAGAAAGTTTATCCTACTTTTTGCTTGTTTAGCTTTGATTTGTAGTGCTAATTTTTTCCCAGCTTTGTTGCTAGAGGAATAGTAACTTGCTTTGAGGTATTTAAGGTTTTTCTCGTATTTATCCATCAGGAGGGATTTAAGTTTCCTCCTTTTCTCTTGGAGGGCCTCAGTTGTTAGTGGGGTAATTTCCTTTTTGTTAGTTTGTTCTAATTTTTGGATTTCTTTTAATAGGGTATTAATTGCTAACGCTTTGGCCTTTTTTTCTTTAGCCGCTATCTGCAGTAGGATGCCTCTGATGTAGGCCTTGTGTGCACACCAGATAGTTGTTTTGGCTACAACCTCAGAATCGTTAAAACGGAAGAACTCCTCCAGGTGGCCCCTAACCCTCTCCCGGTGGCCGTTTCGTTCATATATTTGGGTGTTATTCCTCCATATAAACGCGGGGTTAATATTACATTTTTCCTCTAGTTCTATGGATATAGGGGCATGGTCAGACCACGTGATGGTGCCTATCTCTGTTTTCTTTGTTCTATTTAGCAGTGTTAGGTCCACCAGTATCATGTCAATCCTTGAATAGGATCTATGGGGATTAGAGAAGAATGTAAAGTCCTTCTCTCCCGGGTGGAGGCATCTCCACGAGTCGAATACATTTTCTTCATGAAGAATATGTTGGAGAGAATTTGCATGGTGTTTTTTAGGAGGTTTACAGTCTTCGCTACTATCGGCCACCAAGTTAAAGTCACCCACCAGGAGGAGGTCCCCCTTACATACAGCCTTCGCCTTGCGCATTCGTTTTCTAATAAAGGAACATTGACCTTGATTGGGAACGTATGCATTGACCAAGGTATACAGTACATTATTCATCATGCATATTAATATAATATACCGCCCTTTCGGATCAAGAATCGCTTCTTGAAGAGAAAAGGCAATAGAGTTCTTAATGGCTATCATTACTCCGTTGCGTTTGGTTTCCGCGTTGGCATAAAAGATATTTGGGAATTGCAAATGAGTACATTGGGGGGCTTTCGCATCTGCGAAATGAGTCTCTTGTACGCATATCACGTCCCCCTTTAATTTGCGGGCTTCTTGCCAAAGTAAGTTGCATTTAAAGGGACTGTTTAGTCCTTTGGCATTGAGGGATACTACTTTAATTGTCATTTTTTATCACAGTTCTGAGATGATAAGCTGTGTGGTTACTCACCAGGGGTGGTAACTCACCCGGAACAACTCTTGTGGCTTGCTTCAGGACAGTCCATGGAGAAGGAGTGCGGTTGAGCTGTTGATGTGAGGTGCATGGTATTTCTTCGCTGGGTTGAAGGAGGTTGAGAAGAGATATATGTTGTACGTCAGAGCTGTCAGACAGGAATATAAACATAAGAGAAACAATATGTAGAACAACAACTAAAAAGGAGAACAGAGCCTGCCCTGGTTCTCTAGGGCAGTAATGTATGCACATCCTATGGGGGTCAAAACACCCAGGTACCAGGAACAAAGGTGATCCTGCTATCTAGGAACGAAGTTCAGGTCTATCTAGGAACGAAGTTCAGGTCTTTGCTCCCGTTACTGCCTCATGGTCGCTGGGCGGGTTTTTTCTTGGATGCGGATTTGTTTGGACGTTGAAGCCAGTCTTTCTGCAGCTTGTAAGGGTCATTATGTGGCTCTTCCCTGTATTCTTGAGGGAGTATATTCCATTCACGCAAGTAGCGTAGTCCTGCTTCCAAGGACAGGATGCTCACAGACGTGTCCTTATAGGTCACCACTAGTTTGGATGGGGTCCCCCATTTGTACGCGATGTTATGGTTCCGCAGCGCCTTAGTGATGGTGGTCAGTTTTTTCCGGTGTAGCACAGTGGCTTGTGATAGATCTGTTTACAAAGATATTCCGGCAAATTTGCCGGTGAGCTGTTGTTTGCTCCTCATGGCTTTCATTGCTGCCTCTTTTACATGGTAGAAATGGATTTTAGATAGTACGTCCCTGGGGACTGAATCTGGAAGAAAAGATGGTTTCGGTAACCTGTGTGCTCTGTCAATTAAGAGTTCCATTTCACTTGCTTCTGGTACTAGCTCATGCAGAATTTGTTGTATGAAGCCTTTCAGGTCCGCATTGGGAACCGACTCAGGAATTCCACGAAATTTAATGTTGGACCTGCGGCTGCGGTCCTCCATATCTGCTAATTTGGCTGTGATTCTGTCACGTACCTGGTGGTAGAGTCTGGCTTATGCGGGGGGCAACCTCTCTTGCGGCCCTGGTTCGAGAACCCCTGGTAGTGTGGACAGGGAGCTCTGGAGCACAGGGGGGCACGAGGGCTGGACAAACTTCAGGTGGTTGGGAGAAGTCCCAGGAAGCTCGTGCAAGACAGGAGAGTAGTGGTTCAGTCCGGGTTGGCAACTGGCAGGCGGTGCGGTACAACGGGATCAGGCAAACGGATGGTCGGGTACAGGCAGGGTCGGCAACGTGCTGGCAACAGAAGTACAGTGGGAGCAGGCAAGCGGATGGTCGTAAACAAGCCGGAGTCAGGTGCGGGCAGATATCAACAGGTCCAAGGGAACAAGCCGGGGTCACAGGAACAGGAAATCACACGAAAGTAGTCACCGGGGGTATCACAGGTTCAGGGAACGTTGTAGAGCGGACAACACCGGCTGCAGGGCTCTGCTGGCTGAAATAGAGCCGCCAGGCGCCGTTTCCGGCGCGTGCGCGCGCACGTGAGCGCGCGCGCACACGGGTGCGCGCACGGGCGCGCGCGAACGCACACGAGCGCGCGCGAACGCGCACGGGCGCGCGCGAACGCGCACAGGCGCGCGCACCACCGCGGAAAGGCAAAGATCGGTCCTTTCCTGACAGATTCTCTGCAGTTCGCGTTGTTGATCATTGTAAGCGTCTATTAGACTGTTGTGTGCAGAATAGGCGTCTTCCATTTTGTGCTCTACATGATCCATTCTTTCCTGCAGGTCTGTCACTGCTACATTCATGGGCTGGAGCATTTTCATCATATCTATGTGGAGGGTGTCGCGTAGTGATATTAACATCTCTTTCATGCTTGTCATGGAGACAGGCTGGGATGATGAGGGGAAGTGTTCTAATGGAGTTTGAGTGTGTAATTCAGCAGCAGACTCTTCCATGTCATCATCTGTCTCCTGAGCATCCCCCTTAGCCTTCTTAAATTTAGCAGGGCTGCGGGTGGTAGGGCTGTCTGGCGGTGACAGAGCCTCCTTACCTGAATGCTGTCTGTGTATCTCTGAGATGACCGTCGCTGCAGAGCTGCCTGAGTCCGAGGCGCTGTCCCCTTCTTCTGTAGGCCGCTGCGGCGCGTCGGCGCCATCTTGGTACACCCTCCCGCCGGAGGGACTAAAGAAATCGGTCAGTTTCTGGGGGTTTGAGCGCTGGGGACCCCTCTTTCTGACTGCCCCCGATGCCGCTGATTCTAGGGAAGTCATCCTTTCTTATTAAAACCCGCTACGGTCGCTTCGATTGTCGCTGGGCAGATAGCAGGAGCCGGAGCTATCTCACTCTGCTGCCGTCTCTCACGCCGCCGGCCACGCCCCCCATTTGGGTTTGTTTTTTATGGCTCCTTGAACCTGCTACCACCATCCAGCTTACAAAGTGCTGTATATTCTGCTGTTCTTAGTTCAACATTGCTTTTGCTGATGTATCCTGGCAGCTGCACTTTTTCTGGTTACTCTATAAAGTGTGGGATTCACAGTGGTTCGCGCTTGGGACATAGTGTGTCTTTTACAGGGCCAGTCAGCACTGTCCAGGCAGAGTGCCAGGGGTCATTCAGCCTCATAGGACAGTCAGAGGAGAATAAAATCTCCTCCTACAAGCTTTAACCAGTGCTCAGCCGGACACTGATAGGAGTCACAAGACTGCTATATACTGCTGATGAGTAAAAGTATTTAGCAGTTTATATTTACTAAAATAGTTGCATTTCTATGTTCTGTGTACTGTGGAAGACCAGATATAGTGAATGCAGGCTCCCGGGTTTAGTAACACATTAAGTACTAGTTAGTTCAGTCCTAGCTAGACCCTTGTGCTTCTCCCATTTTCCTTCAGTAAGCTTTGGTCATTAGAGAAAAAAGTATAGAAAGCCATTGTCTTTTTACACTTGAAAACAAAAAAGTATGTTCGGTACAACAATTAGCTGATATAAAATTGCATTGCATTGTGTCTTATCAAAGAGTTAAACTGCCTGTGGATGGTGCCAAGTCAGTAAACTGTTCTAGTTTCTGCACAGACTGGGTCTAAGGAGGTGTATCATAGTGTCATTACATACTTATTGGCAAACAGAATAGGATGAAAAGCAATACAAATCATTTTGTAGTTGGGGCCTATACCCAGGGTACCCTGTCAAGGAGAGACTAAACACGCACAGTTCTTAATGTTATCATTTTCTTGTATATTCTATATAGATTAGATTAGATTTTTTTTTTTTCCCTGATGATGTGTGGAATCTCAAAATATATTGAAGCTGAGGCTTGGCATGCTGTTTGGAAGGAGTCAGAGGAGCACAGAGATTTGGACAGAGCCAGGACAGGTGAGATATAAGAGATACCCTCACAGAGGGTCCCGACCTGCATTCTTTATTTGAGAAAGGACCTTGTATATTTTGCTGAATGTGAGCATAATTACTATTGGGTTCTATAGGGATATTTTACCCTTATTAAACAATTTTACACTATTATGGCTTTTCTTTGGTTTTATGGTGTGAGTTAACCTAGAGGAAGATGCCCATAGAGGGTGTATGGAACAGAGGAATTACACCTGGAGAAATAGGACCTTATTATCCATTGAACCTTATTGGAGCACGGAGAGATTTCTTCTTGTTTTGCTGCATGGTCCCATGGGGGGCTGGATATTTTTAGTGAGCGCATATTTGAGTGGCTGTATGTCGGTGGTTCACTGTGCAGGTGGAATAGTCTGTGGATTTCATCTCATCAGGCACCGGAGGTGCAATTTTCTATATTAATTTGGGACTTTGGACTTTTTATATATATATATACATATTGTTGAAACACAACCCTTAAAAGAACAGATTTATGATTTATTATTCATTCTTAATAGTGGAATGCTTAATTTATATATTGGTTTAGTATTATTTTACTATAATTTATTGAATTTATTTTTGTTTTTTTTGCAACACTTTTTTTTTTTGGGTATTCAATTATTTTATTTTACACATGGTATACGCTGTGTCTTGTTGATTTCAATCTAATTATTGTTATCAATTATTATTTATTATTATTTATTATTTATCATTTATTATTTATTATTTTTCACATATTTTTCATGTTATGATTGTGCGGATAGAATATAATATTTCAAAATAGGTGAGCGCCCCAAATATTTTCTATAATTATATAGATTAGCAGATATTATTAATAACAGCATTTGTAGACACTAAAGTAAAGCAATAGTAAAGTGGTATAGCAGTTGGTATTTATACAGTGTTACCAGGTTTGGGCCTGTATTACCGAAGAATAAAGGTACTGGCCTAGTGCTGTATGCATCTGTGTAAGACCTGCCACATCCCTCAATATCAGTAAACAAAACAGAATAATAACCTCATTGGAACTTTAAAGGCAGGTTTAGAGAAAATGTAGATGTACAATAAAGTAAACACAGCAAACTTTATTCACAAGTATTAAAAAATTGGTCCAAGGATATACAATCACATGGAGTAAACTTTATTTATTTACTTCAAAATTGCAACAGTACATTATACTGTTACACTACCCTGAGGCTTCTACACCTGGAACACCCGGCTGATCCTATGAGGTATGACCTAGCCATAGACAGTTGTCACAGGGAAGATCCCAACATGTTTCGGAATAAAAAGAGATTCCTTCTTCAGGGGAGAACAATAGCAGGGTTCAGTAATAATGTACAATTATGTCTTCCCGTATGGCAAGTATCCCATGGACGTGCTCCACCACCTCGCATCAACCAATGGAAGAGGGGGGACAGAGAGGGGCGTGGGAATAAGATAGGATGGGGAGAGGGAAGCTTGATGCCTGTGATGCCCTATTGCAAGGACTGCTGAACATTGAAGGGACCCAACCAATCCAGCCACGTGTAATAGATGGTGATACCAAGCAGCATGAGGTTGGTAGTATCTGGAGATAGGTATTGTGCATCTCTAAACCTTCCTCTAAAGTCCCAATGGGGTAATAATCATCTTTTGTTCACTATATTACTAAAGGTTGGCTTGGCGGTGTACTGGGACGGCACGATATAGCTCCTGGAATGAGCCTCATATTTCTTAATTCAGATACCGGGTTGTTTTTCCAAGGTAGGAATTGTCCCTGTTCTGACTTAGCAGGAACCTTTCTCTGCATTATACACTTTCCCTAAGATGAAGAGTCTCTGTCCCTGACTTACCACTCACTCCAGGAACACCCAAATGACATGGGTCACACCAAGATGGCTGCCCGAGAGCTCGAGAGATCACAGCATCCAGTCGGACAGCTCACCTTCCTAAGAGACTAATGACCCTTTCACACAGGGCAGACTCTGATTAGATCAGGAGGGAATCCATCTTCTGATCCCCTATTGATCTGAGCAGAGCGGGCGGATGACAGTTCCATGTACACTCTTCATAAACCAAGAAGACATGGACCTGTCATCCACCGTCTGGCTCAATCTGCTCTATGGATCGGCGGGTGTTAGTGAACTCCGCTGTCTGTCTATACCTGACTGCCCTAAGATCCGCCTAGATGGAGGGAAATGGGTCCCCTTCCATTTTTTTTTTTTGGATCCAATTGGAGGTAGGTGGTCCATAAGGGTGAATGGAGGGTCTCATCAGGTTGGCATGTATAACTGACAAGCGGAGCTAATCTGATCCTTTGTGTGAAAGAGGCCTTACGGAGTCCACAAGGGGACTATTCCTCCAATGGACTCCACTCCATCTGTATAATGGCACGGTGCCACCTACAGGGTGGAGGGGAAACCATGACCATGCTCAATCCAACTGAATGACCATTGCATGTATTTTTTGCATTTTTTTTTTTGCACCCCCAGATGTTAGGTCATTTCTCCTAAAATACAAATTAACATTCACAGTGCCTGAATAAGATCTTAGATTTGTAAAAATGCCCCAAACTCTGGCAAGCTCACTATAAATGTCCAGAAGCTTTGGCTTACATCATGAAGAGAACTGAAGACCTTAGATAGTTTGTTGCTTCATCCAGTTGTCTTTCAAACACTTATTTCTTTTCCTTTATTCATATTTTATCAGCTTGGTGTATGAATCCACATCGGACCTCTGTCACAGCCTGAATGTGTTTCCACTTTTCACAGATTGCAGGTAAATTGGAGACTAAGCAAGTCGTTGCGTGCTGAATTTCCCTTGATACATCCTTCGAAAATGGCTGTCAGAAAAGGACGATTAACCTGGAAAGACACAAGAAGAATGGAAACATAAATTAGTGAGTAATACCGGGCTTAGCCAGGCAGCCAGTATTGACGGCTGTGTCAGCTTTTACAAATTAATTAGTAAAGAAATAGTGTGAAGTCATTGTGAAAAGCGCTGGATCACACTACTCTAAATCTAGGGCAATATATATTAAAAACGCGCTGTAAAGGCTTCAAGTCCCCGGTGACAGAACAAAGCCCGCAATCATTTCATTCCAGTGACACTGCACTTTATTTTTACCACATTGAAAGCCTATAAACAATTATTGGAAGAAGTTGGCACAGATTCCAATGCCTTTCTAAGCCTTATTCATTCATGTAGCATCCTCCTAGGTAGACGCTAGGATAGATAAATGTTAGTGTTTGTTTTTGGAGGTAAATTTAGTTGCCACACTGTAGTCAGTGTGGATGTAATGTTCTTTTAGATAAATGCATAGTTTGGCTCACCGTACTCAGTGAGCTGCAATCATTTAGTTAGGCCTGATCTGTATGCTCTGCTGCTGCTAGTCTGCTGGATAGCCCCTCTGTATCCAGGTAACTTGAGAAGTTTCTGGATGATAGGTGTAAAGCTATGTAGATAGCAGCATGAATACTGATACAGACCCGGCCTATTCCAGAGAGCAGGCTCAGGAGGCAAGCTAGGAGACTGTATTTATTCTTAGAGCACACAGTGCTCTGGGTCTTGTCCCAGAGTGGAGGAGTCCAGCCTGAGGGGGGCACCCTGCCCTTTCAGGCACAGGCTTCCATGTGGAGGCCGCAGGTAGGAGACCTGAGGGAGGTGTCACATACCTGGAGATGGAGCCTGGGGTGGAGAGGAAGGCGATATCTTACACCTCCAGCCTGTTACCCCTGACGAAGTAAAAAGGAGGCACGGAAGCCTGGAGTGGCACTAGAAGTTCAGATGGTGAAGGCTGCAGATGAGAGGTCTGTGCATACTTGCATGCAGGCTGGATCGGGATCAGAGCAGTAGGTACTTGGCAGGCTGGCAGGTGGCAGACAGCAGATACTTGGCAGGCTGGCAAGTCACAGTCAGGTTCAGGCTGGAGTTGGCAATGGCAAACAGACAGACAGACAGAGGGATCAAGCAGAGACGTGGTCAAAGAACGAGCCAGGGGTCGGCTCAGGTGGAATACAAGTGTGGTCAGACGGATAAGAATGGCAGCAGGAGATCAAACACAAGAAACAGGTAGCTTGGTTCTAGTGCAGCAGAGGTGTTTATATAGCCCACTTGGCGCTACATTAGTGGCAGGTGTGCAAGCTGGTGCACACATGTGTGCGCGTATGCCATAGGTTTGGCTAATAGGATTTCTCCGGCTGTCGATTTGGCTAACAGAAATTAACCGTCTGCACATAACTATGTGCTTGGGCATATTTCTTCTTTCCTGACAGGAGGAATGCAAAGACCCAGGTGATTAGAAGAAGCTATGATTAAGGCTACCTGCCGAAATTAGTTAGCGCTTTTTATACTCTTCATCATCTAAGCAAATAGAGAAATTTATATGGATTTCGGAGTTGCCGGCTCTATCATTCGTTTGAAGAAGCTGACTGAGGGGAGCTGTCTGCCATTGATTGGTCTTATATCACTGGAAGGCTGGATCACTGAAAGATTGGAAGGAGGCATTCATCTGTCCTTGGGCCTTGTGAGTACAGACATTGCTGGATCTTGGGGACCTTGTGCTCTAGCTACACCTCTGGTGCTTCATTATAGTCAGCTGTGGGTCTGTTAAAGAGGACACCGGTTGGTGTCCTGAAGAGCTTTGTCCAGGAAAAGGACTTTGCTCTACTGACTGTACTACTACTTAAGCAGAAAGGAAGATTAAGTTCTTACGTCCATCATCCCTATCCAAGTGCTCCAAAAACAAAAACAACATCCCCTAGACTGGTTTTGGAGAAAGAGTGAATGAGTCTGTTGTGTGCCTGGCTGCAGAGCTGAAGTTGGGAAGACCTGGACAGCAATTCCTGCTGCTCCTATGGGAGTAGCACTACATTTTGTACTTGAATACAGAGGCGGATTAACATAGGGGCTATTGGAGCTGCAGCTCCAGGCCCCTTCCTTAAGGTAGGCCCAGCCCAGTGGTGTGATTGAGTCACTAATACTGCCCAGCCCTGCTCTGTGTGCAGTGTACACATGATTGATATGTAAATTGTGGCGGCATTGATATGTAACATTTTTCTCTCACCCTCCTTTCTCTCTCAACCCCTTCTTCCTCTATTTCCCACCCCCCTCTATTTAATTTAATTTGTTTCAATATTTAATTTGTTTTAACAAAAATTGTTTGCATTTTCATTGTATTTATTTCCATAAAATGGGCAGACAAAATCCACAGCACCAGGCCCACAATGCTCTTAATCCGGCCCTGCTTGAATATGGAGCAAGAGATTATAAGGATGGGCTTTCTTTCTGCTCCAGGCAAGACAATTTTGGGTTGGAGATTGGTAGCATAGGCAGAAGGAGGGGCATGAGTGCTGATACTATAATAATGAAGAGGACACTAGAACTTGAGAACGATGTCTTCAGGATGGGGTGAGTTACTGATGAAGAAGCGCAGTGCCAAGGTCGCTTTAAAAGACTGCACATTGCAATGAAAGAAGAACTGAACTCCAGGAGCGTCAAAGAACTAGTCACCAGCATAGCATGTGGTCTGTGTAGCTGATCATCCCCCATTACTGACTTATCATGCCTGGTTCTGCATTGTGTGGAAGTGACCATCTTGGTAGAGGCAGGGTTTTGCTTCCTCGTGTTTCCAGCAAAGAGAACAGTGATCAGCACAGTAGTGACTCTCCTGAGACTAGCATGCAGAGGCAGCGGGGGTTTGGATTTCACACTGCAGATATACTGCTATGATACCCTAGGCCAGTGATGGCAAACTTTGGCACCCCAGATGTTTTGGAACTACATTTCCCATGATGCTCAACTACACTGCAGAGTGCATGAGCATCGTGGGAAACGTAATTCCACAACATCTGGGGTGCCAAGGTTCGCCATCACTGCCCTAGGCTCAGGAGTGCCTAGGCATATTCCCATACCAGGAAGCGCACTGTTATTTTCAGGAGGCATTACAGACCAAAAGTAAGATTTTTCAGAATACCAGTTAGGTGAAGTTAACATTTCTAAGTTCAGTTCCACTTTAAGACAAATGTTATCTGCTAAGCATAAAGTGGAACTTTTATAAAAGGCATTTTTTTATTTTGCATAGAGTAAAGGAGGAAGAGTCCCCTCTGTTCCTGTCCTGGTGACAACCCAAAATTTGGGATTTTTTTTTCACTTTCGTATTCGCTGATAACATTAACAGGGCAAATAGAGAGTGAATCTCCACAACGGGGTACAGACAGCAAAAAAAACTGACAGGTGTCCTAATCTCTCTCCACTCTATCCAAAAACTAATAGTAGAACTAAAGGTAAAACTTTTTTTTCATTTTGGATAAAGTAAATAACCCCTGCCAGTTATTTTTCTTTCTTTCAATCTGTGTCCCACTGGGGAGATTTCTCTTCACTTCCTTTCCCATAGCCAAAAAGGAAGTGAGTGGAAATCCCTGCAAAATGAGGGAATCCCAGAGCTAGTGTCCCCACTGGAAAATTTCCCCTCTTTTCCTGTTTTGGTGACAACCCAAAATTTGGGATTATCTTTCACTTTCACCCTCTGTTATAATGATAAACAAGACAAATATAGAGGGTGACTCTCCCTAAAAAAGGCACTGATAGCAATAAAAACCTAACTGATGTACGACAGTAGGCATACATATATACATATTAGTCTTTGTGCTGGGAGTGCGCCCCGCAGAGTTCTCCCAGCAGAGAGACCGGGGTCTCAGCAGGAGCCCTGGGTCCCGTACTAATGATCTTACCCACAACTCCCAGTTCTGGGTCACCTGATCACTGTGATAGCCTCTGATTGGCTATCACAGTGATCTGTCACTGTGAAGCCCACCCCTGTGTTTCTCTCTCTGTGAATGGAGAGGAGAGATACAGTGTATCGCTCTCTTTCTCCTTGCAGAGAGAAAAAAAAAACAACTGTGTGTAAAATAATAATAATAATAATAATAATAATAATAAGTAAAATAAAAAATAAATAAAAAAAAAGCTAGATCAAAGTTTGATCCAGATTAGTGGCAGAGTTAGCGTTTGGGTCCAGTAAGATCAAAAGTCATGGTCAGTATATTTTGGGCAGGATTTATTTAAAAAAAAAAAAAAAATTCAATTAGTATCAATATGTTTTAGGTAGGATAAAAATAAAAACAAAATGTGCACTATTGTTTTATGGCTGTACTAGGGGTGCATGCATACTAACATGCATACGTGGCATCACTGCGATCATCCGGAGCAGGAGAATGTATTTTGGGATGTTCTTTGGTGGTAGGTTTTGGTAGTAACAAGAAATATACAGCTGAATTGTAAAAAATATATATATTTCCTATGATAAAATAAAAATTAAGAGATATGCATTACCATTTTCCAACAAATGAAAGCCCTGTTTGTCCTGAATAAAACAAGGTGTAATCCACCTGGATGCACATACAGCTGTGCTCATAAGTTTACATACCCTGGCAGAATTTTGGTCAAAATTGATGGCAAGATGAATGCAGAATGTTACCAAAAAATACTGGAGGAACATTTGCATTCATCAGCCAGGAAGCTGCACATGGGACGTACTTGGACATTCCAACATGACAATGATCCAAAACACAAGGCCAAGTCGACCTGTGAACCGGAACACAAAACCTAGTAACAGTACAACCTTACAGGTTCATGCAGGGTACACGTCGAAGGACCGACTACTTACGTTTACAAGGAGGTCATAAAAAACCATTGTAAGACGTAAGTAGAACGGTAGTTAAAACTGGTTTTAAGACGGTCCCATACATTTGAATACTCGTGTCGACATACACGTAGGTCCACCTAATGTGGAACAAAATAAGTCCTGTTTGTCCCGAAAGTAAACAACCTTTTACCATTACGTATAGAGAATTAAAAATAAAATAGTATCCTTTATATATATAAAAAATGTTAAGTCGACATATAAAGAACAATGATGGTTTTGGATGGTGGTTTCT
>BLSH010118351.1:74278-100630 GCA_018402905.1 Glandirana rugosa
CTGCAGGGGGCGCGCTAAGGGTTAACCATGTTCCCTGGGCGTGTTCTAACTGTATGGGGGACTGCCTAGCTGGGGAAGGGAAGTGGTCACAGCCTTCACGTAAAGGAAGGCTGTGATCACAGCCCTTCCCCCTCACACAGAGCGGAGGTCCGTGTTTACATACACGGACCTCCGCTCACTCGCTCCGGGGGGGCCATCGCGGGTAGCCGGCGGCAATCGAAGCCGCCGCACCCGCTCCCTGGCCCCCCCTGGACACAGTGAGCGTGCGGGCGCGCCTCCGGCGGCGCGCGCGCGCTCACTAAACTCGTTCCCGCAGCCGCCGTCGTATGACGGCGATTTGCGGGAACGAGCCACTTTGCCGCCGTCAGATGCCGATCGGCGGTCGGCAAGTGGTTAATGGCATCCCAGTCTTAATCCATAGGGTTCAATATTGAGTTGGCCCACCCTTTGCAGCTAGAACAGCTTCAAATCTTCTGGGAAGGCTGTCCACAAAGATTAGGAGTGTCTATGAGAATGTTTGACCATTCTTCCAGAAGCGCATTTGTGAGGTCAGGCACTGATGTTGGATGAGAAGGCCTGGCTCGCAGTCTCCACTGTAATTCATCCCAAAGGTGTTCTATCGGGTTGAAGTCAGGACTCTGTGCAGGCCAGTCAAGTTCCTCCATCCCAAATACGCTCACCCATGTCTTTATTGGCCTTGCTTTGTGCACTGGTCCAAACCATTTGGTGGAGGGGGGATTATGGTGTGGGGTTGTTTTTCAGTGGTTGGGCTTGGCCCCTTAGTTCCAGTGAAGGGAACTCTTAAGGAGGCAGCATACCAAGACATTTTGGGCAATTTCATGCTCCCAACTTTGTGGGAACAGTTTGGGGATGGCCCTTTCCGGTTCCAACATGACTGCGCACCAGTGCACAAAGCAAGGTCCATAAGGACATGGATCAGCAAGTTTGGGGTGGAGAAACTTGACTGGCCTGACCTGAACCCGATAGAACACCTTTGGGATGAATTAGAGCAGAAACTGCGAGCCAGGCCTTCTCGTCCACATCAGTGCCTGTCTTCACAAATGCGCTTCTGGAAGAATGGTCAAACATTCCCATAGACACTCCTAAACCTTGTGGACAGACTTCCCAGAAGAGTTGAAGTTGTTATAGCTGCAAAGGGTGGGCCAACTCAATATTGAACCCTATGGACTAAGGCTGGGATGTCATTAAAGTTCATGTGTGTATAAGGGTAGATACTCTTGGCAATATAGTGTATGTACAGTTTTGCTAAACTTGCAAAATTATGCTTAGGCATCAACATTTGTTTTACTCTTAGGCGCACAAGGGTTAATCCCTCTCCACAATCAAACTAAGCTGTTGTGTCCTGCTCTTTTAGCGCTTCTTCCCTAAACCTCCTGCTTCACATGGAGCCAATCACAAGGGACGGCAGAGTCACAAGCTGTTGTCAATTAATTTGTTTAGAGAGTGGAGCGAAGCCGTGTCTTGCCATCTCTAGGTTTCAGAGCTGTATCTATCTATCTATCTATCTATCTATCTATCTATCTATCTATCTATCTATCTATCTATCTATCTATCCTATATATCTTATCTATCTCTCTATCTATCTATCTATCTATCTATCTATCTATCTATCTATCTGTCTATCTATCTGTCTGTCTATTTGTCACTCAAAAGAAAAATCAATAACTTCCTAATAACGCCAGTCGATTCTCTCAGTCCTGCGGAGTGCACAGTATGGATTATTGTACTAACTTTGACTTAAGATAGATACAACATAAATCCCACTATGAAAAATGGATCCATGGATCAAAACAGGTTCTCGTTAATTTGTCCTTCCAATCACAACTGATCAATCTTAAAACCAGTATTATCAGAGCTGGATAGATATTCTGTACAGATCCATAGTCCCTTTCACAATTAATGATGCAGTGTCTATACATTGAGCCTAATTAGTGTGTCAGTTCATTTTTGTAACCTGGAGATATTTATTAGTTTCCATCTTTCTTCATGCGCTAGCATTTAGGAATCCAATCATTTAGTAAATTAGCCTTTGGCGTTCTGAATATTGGAATAGCTGCTGAAGGCACAGAAGAGATCCAGCAGAGGAAAGAGGAAATTATCAACACATAGGTTAGCACACTTGTTGTAAAAGTATCATAATTAAAAAATTAATTTGTCACGGCAGATAATGTCATTGTCACTTGCTGACCTTTAACCTGACCTTTCCATTAGGCTTGATTCACAGAAGGATAAGAAACCGCAGCTCCAGGTGGGTGTATGGGTTCAGCTGCCCCCAATGTGTATCCTGCTGAATGCGGTGAGGTGCGCGCCCTGTCACTGCCAGAAAGATTGTGAGAAGAAAAATCAGGAATGGCCGCACACTCACCGATAAAAAGCAGATTCTTTTATTGAAAATATGAGCAGAGAAGGAAAAGAAAGAAAACCCCTCAGAAGATAGAAAACCCCGCAAAAGAGCAGAAGAAAGAAGAGCCGGAGAGGGGAGAAGACACCGGAGATGATTTAATAAAAGATTTAAAAAAAACCTGTGTAGTGTGGTTTTTATTTTATACTTTTTTGCAGGGGAATGGGTAGGGGTACAATGCACCCCATACTCATTCACATAGGGTGGGGGGCCAGGATTTGTGGGCCCCCTTATTAAAGGGTGCTTCCAGACTCCGATAAGTCCCCGCCCGCAGACCCCAAAAACCACCAGCAAGGGTTGTCAGGAAGAGGCGGCCCTTGTCCTCATCAACATGGGGACAAGGTGCTTTGGGGTGGGGGGGCGCAGAGCCCCCCCTGCCCCAAAGAACCCATACTCCCCATGTTGAGGGCACGCGGCCTGATATGGTCCAGGAAGGGGGGGCACTCATCCCCACCCCCTTTCCTGGCCTGCCAGGCTGCGTGCTCGGATAAGGGTCTGGTATGGATTTTGGGGGGACCCCACGCCATTTTTTTCGGCGTGGGGGTTCCCCTTAAAATCTGTACCAGACTAAAGGGCCTGGTATGCTCTTGGAGGGGGAACCCATGCCAGTTTTTTTTAAAATTTGGCGTGGAGTTCCCCTTCAAGATCCTCAGAGCACAAGTTGCATGCCAAAGTCAGATCAGTGAAGACAATGATCCGACTTTCATCCGACTTCAATGCTTTTCAATGAGCTAAAGTGGGATCAAAGTCGGACAAAAGTAGTACAGGAAACTTTTTTTAAAGTCAGTCCAACTTTGAAAAACACAAGTCGGACCAGTTAAGACAGCTCTCATAGAGAATCATTGTTTTGTGACGTAATGCGACTTGTGCTCCTCATGTCGGTCCGAGAATCGGACTAGTGTGAACCCAGCCTTAGGCTGGATTCACACTATCCGACAAAAAAACGGTCCGACTTTGATCCTACTTTGATGTGAGATTTACAGTCCTATATAGGGTCAAAGTCGGACCAATTTTCTGTGAACAGGGATCCGACTTTGATCCCGACAATACCAGGCACCTTGTACTCTGGGGTTCTTGAAGGGGAACTCCACGCCGAATTAAAAAATTAAAAAAAATTAAAAAACCGTCATGGGGTCCACCTCCAGGCGCATACCAGGCCCTTTGGTCTGGTACGGATTTTAAGGGGAACCCCCACGCGAAGAAACAGCATGGGGTCCCCACCCCCTATGATGTCACATCATGGGCGGAGCTGTGACATCATAGGGGTGGGGCCTCCAGGTGATGTCAGCGGGTGGCCCCGCCCCATGCCAATATAAGGCACAGCACACAGCGGAGAGGGCATTCGTGAAGGAGATCGCATCGTGTCAACATGGGAAGAAGAGAGGAAGAACAGAGGGAAGAGGACAGCGGAGAAGACCGGCAAAAGAGCACAAGATGCCGCAGAGAAGGAAAAGAAAGAAGACCCCTCAGAAGATAGAAGACCCCACAAAAGAGCAGAAGAAAGAAGAGCCAGAGAGGGGAGCTGATTTAATAAAAGATTTTAAAAACCTGTGTTGTGTGGCTTTTATTTTACACTTTTTTTCAGGTGAATGGGTAGGGGTACAATGTACCCCATACTCATTGACATAGGGTGGGGGTCCGTGATCTGGTGGCCCCCTTGTTAAAGAGGGCCTCTAGATTCCGATAAGTCCCCGCCCGCAGACCCGACAACCACCGGCAAGGGTTGTCGGGAAGAGGTCCTTGTCCTCATCAACATGGGGAGTATGGGCGCTTTGGGGAGGGGGGCGCAGAGCTCCCCCTGCCCCAAAGCACCCATACTCCCCATGTTGAGGGCACACGGCCTGGTATGGTCCAGGAGGGGGATCCCATGCCAGTTTTTTTTTCTAATTTAGTGTGGAGTTCCCATTCAAGATCCTCAGAGCACAAGTGGCATGCCAAAGTCGGATCAGTGAAGACAATGATCCGACTTTCATCTGACTTTAATGCTTTTCAATGAGCTAAAGTGGGATCAAAGTCAAACAAAAGTAGTACAGGAACCTTTTTCAAAGTCGGTCTGACTTTGAAAAACACAAGTCGGCCCGACTTTGAAAAACACAAGTCGGCCCGACTTTGAAAAACACAAGTCGGCCCGACTTTGAAAAACACAAGTCGGCTCTCATAGGGAATCATCGTTTTTGTGACGTAATGCCACTTGTGCTCCTCATGTCGGTCCGAGAATCGGACTAGTGTGAACCCAGCCTAAGGGTCCTTTCACACACACGGACCGTTCATCAGTTCATCAGTTCATCCGTTTTTCATCAGTTTTTTTCATCAGTTTTTCATCCGTTTTTCATCAGTGGTCATCAGTTTTTCATCAGTTTTTTTTTACATTCACTACCAATGCAAAAACGGATGAAAAACTGACCGTTCGTCAGTTTACATCCGTTTTTCGTCCGATCCGTTTTTTTGACGGATGAAAAATAGGACTTTCATCCGTTCAAAAAAACGGATGCTGACGGAAGCGGATGAAAACGGATGCAAATTAATGATCATCAGTTGTCATCCGTTTTTCCATAGAGATGCATTGATGTCCGTTTTTCATCCATCAAAGGATGGATCAAAAACGGACAAACGGTCCGTGTGTGTGAAAGGGGCCTTAGGCACCATTCACACAGGGGCGACTGTCGCTCCGACTTGGGTAGCCTCAAGTTGCCCCAGGTCGCTTGACATCTGAAATCCCATTGAAATGAATGGGAGCGGTCTTAATGTACACTACTGAAGTCGGAACGACTTCAGAAAAAGTTCCTGTACTACTTCTAGGCGACTTCTATCCGACTTGTGCCCATAGAATTGAATAGAAGTCGCCTCCACGTCGGATCCCCCATCTAAATAAAAGCGACTTTGTAGTGAAAAGAATAGAATTTATTTTTAGGCAACCCCCTCCCTCCCTTTTCTGATTGGTCAAGGCAAAGTCGCCTGGAAAAAGTCGTGTTGTAAAGTCGCCTCAAGTCCCTGGAAGTCGCGCTGAAATTGCCTAGCAAAGTCGCATCAAAGTCGGGTCGCTCCTGTGTGAATGCAGCCTCGGTGTCAAAGCTTAATTGAAGAAGCTGAAGTTAGAAGCTGATTGACTACCATGCACAGCTGCACCAGATTTTGTACTCTCTAGTTTTAGTAAATCAAACCGCATGTCTCATGCTGGCAGTGCCGGCCCGTCCATTAGGGGCGCAGGGTAGGGTTGCAACCTCATCCCTTTAGGGCTCATACACACAGGTGTATGAAAAAAAATTAGCAAAACGTTGGGCCCGGTGTCAGGGAAAAATCTGCGTTTTTTTCGGCGTATAGCATCGGCATTAGTGAGCGTTAATGAGTGTTAATGAGTGTCGGCGTCAATAGGCGTTTTTTAAAAAAAACATTCCTCTGCTATTTTTTAACCTGAAAATGCCAGCGTCAAAAACGCCAGTTAACGCCAGTACGGCGTTAGTGAGCATTAGTGAGTATTAATGAGCGGTTTGCCGGTTTAGCGTCAAAAACAACAAAACGCTACAGCCTCGGAATGCGCTGGTCCCACATTCTAGTTACAGCTCACTAACTCCAATGCCCTCTACTGCTCAAAAACGTCGCCGTTTTTAGGGGGCCATTGAATAACATGGAGAGCTGTAAAAAATGCCCAAAAAAAGTGGCTTTAATAAACGCCCGTGTGTATGAGGGCTTAAAACCAAACACATTAATTACACTGGTTCTGTGTAAGGTGGTAATTAAACTTACTTGGTGCCTCATCTGCATTAAATTAGCCTCACAACCTGTGTAATTCATATGTGTTCGGGTTTAAAGGGATGTGGTGACAACCCTAGTGCAAGGGCCCCCTTAATCCATGCCCCCGGCCCCTAATCTACATACAGGGCGCCGGATGCATGAATTTCATCTGGGTTTTTTTTAAGAACATGATTAGAGCCAGAGGCTCTAATTGGCTTCAAAAAAGGTTAGGCTCGGGGTGCAGAGCACTGCGCCCACCCAGTTGTGTGACATTAGTGAATTAATATTCACTAATGTCTTCCTGCTTCTCCTCCCGGCCAATCAGGAAGCGGCTCCTGAGACCCGATTGGACTCCCGGGCAATCAGGTCTCAGGACCCACTTCCTGTTCGGACAGAAGGAGAAGCAATGCCTGTTTGGCAGGGAGGAGAAGCGACGGCCCGGCTCTCACCTCTGAAAGCTGGAGCGAGGAGCAGCTTCCTAAGGTAAAGCCACTGATCGCAGGTTTGGTTGCCTCCCCCCCAAAACATTGAGCACCAGCCGCCACTGCATACTGGTAATATCCAAACTCACTGACACACCTTGGTAATAGAAGGGTTTTAGGCACAAAGGCCTAGCAAAAAAAAAAAAGTTAAAAAGGCAACAGGAAAACAGTAATTCAATACAGTCAAAAACAATTGTATTGTTCAGTTTCAAATGCGGCCTTATGCATTGGGATAACTCCTTATACCCAGTCTGTCTGGGCAGTATTGTCACTTGATGACTTGGCATCATCTACAGGCAGTTTAACTCATTAATTAGACACAGAAGTTGAATCCAATGCAAATTTACTTCAGCTAATTACAGTACAGAAGATGTTTTTTCAGTCTTTTTAAATGTAAGCAGGCAATGACTTTCCTAAGCCATGCAAAGTACTAGCACTGACTCAAGGAACATGAGTGAAATGAGTAATGTCTAGCCAGAATCCCATGAGTAGCCAGCATCCAATCAGACTACTGCCCCAGTGACTAAGGAACCCATAGAGCAGTGATTCTCAACTCCGGTCCTCGGGACCCACCAACAGGCCAGATTTTAAGTATTACCTTGGGGAGATGCAGACCAGAATACTGCAATCACTGAGCAGCAAATTATATCACCTGGGATGTATTTCAGTTATCCTGCAAACCTAGCCTTTTAGTGGGTCCTGAGGACCGGAGTTGAGAACCACTGCCATAGAGGAACCCTGATCCCCATGACTTCCTCTCCCTCTACATTGCCGCTGTGGTTGAGCACCACCTGCAGTGGAGACAGCAGACTGCACCTGCCTAAACTACACAGTGCTGAGATGGGAGAAGGGGACTAACTAATGGTAAAAGCTCCCTCTCTATACCACTGACCAGTTGACTCTATACAGCTGGCATTGGGGCCCTGAGCCTTTGGTCTGAGTGCTCACCCCAGCTGGGAGTATTTGTAAAACCAGACAGCCCAGGCTGGTGACACTCTACCTGGAAACTCAGTATTGCAGCACAGTCCAAAGCAGCATGGAATCTACAGTCTGTTCTGACCACACTGTTCCTCTGTACTCTATACTTTAGTAGCAGCACTGGGGGCAGGGCTGAGACTGTATCTTCAGCCAATAGGAGGCTTCCTTAGCATTTGGTCCTCCAAAATGGCCAAGGCATCTCCTGTACTGAGGACTTCCTCCAACACCTTCCACCAATCACAAAGAGGGAGCAACAAGTCATCACATGGAAGAATGTTCTGCAGAACAGCTTAAAGAGGCCACAAACCATGTTGCAATTGTTTTACCCTTTCTAAATCCTTTTTATCTTCACTGCCACTGATCTCCTGCAGCCTCTTCTAGCTGCTTCATATCTACAGCATTGCCTGCAATCACTGCTCTGGACCGGGCAGTAGCTGTGACACGTCACAGCTGCTTGTAGTCACAGTCAGGAGTGCATGAGACAATGAAGGGGCACAATTTTTACTCAGGAACAGGGTGCTACAGTTACATAGAAGAGTATCTGCCATAAGGCTAAGAAAGTACTTGCCCTTCCCATCCTATATATAAAACATCTTGACTGAGCATAGATCAGCCAGTGACCTCCTCCAACACCGATAGTCTATGGCTTAGGCTCCAATACTCACCTGGTTAACTCTAGCATACTGTGCATGCACAGCTTTCTTCTAAAGTGTCTGCTCTGTCTTGGCAATCTACAAGGGCTCACTACCACAGACACTCCTCAGAGACGCCTCAGCCTTTTCTGGAACAACTTCAGTGTTTGGCGCAGAGAGTGGATGTCCAGCAGGCCTATCATTTATGGATTATGCAGTGTCTGCAGGAACTTTCCTTCCTTTTGGATCATCTGCATGTTTTGTCCACTTCCTCACCCTCCATTCCGGCTCCATTTCGGGGTCCTGCTGCTTCGGATCCTGCACTCCCCCAGTGGAGGGCAGTCCTTTGAAACTCCAGCTGCCTACCCTACATTGCTTTTTTGGTGATCCTAAAGCTTGTCGGGGCTTCCTCAATTAGTGCTCGATTCACTTCAAGCTAGCAGGCCATCATTTTCCTACTGACCATTCCAAGGTGGCTTACAAGATATCACTCCTTTCTATGGATGCTCTGGCTTGGACCACGCAAATGTTGGAGTATCAAGATCCTGCTGTTTCAAGTCTCTCTGCCTTCCTGCAAGCTTTCCGCAACAGCTTTGATGCGCCTGGCAGGGCCTCTTCTGCTACTGGAGCTCTTCTTCGGCTTTGTCAAGGAAACATGACTGTTGGTCAATATGCAGTTCAGCTTCACACATTGGTTTCTGAACTGGCATGGGATAATGAGGCCCTTACTGCAAACTTTTGGCAGGGTCTAGCAGATCATATTAAGGGTGAATGAGCTGGCAGAACCATACCCACCACCCTCAATGAATTGATCGACCTTAGCATCCAAATCAATGTCTGCTTCCAGGAGCAAGATCTGGAAAGGGCAGGTCCATGTCACCTCCCAGTGTGTTTAGCTCCTGTTGTCCATAAAGTTCCAGAACATCCCATCTCTGCAGCAATCTAGAATCTGAATAATGTATGCAATTAGGCCAGACAAGCCTCACTCTACTAGAGCGGTCGTATCACCTGAGACTTGGCCTGTGCCTTTACTGCAGAGCTGACTATCATATATATAAAGTCCTGCTCTGTCAGTCCAGGAAACTCTTAGGTCTAAATCACTCAGAGGGAGGTGATCTAGACCAAAACCTGAATTCTGCCACTTTCTCTTGATTTATCATACCTGTCTTCAGTTCATTGGGCCCTGAACTCATATCAAGTTTCTGCATATGTGGGCTCTGGGGCAGCCAAGAGCTTCATTGATTAGTCAATGGCCACTCAATTGAGCATTCCTCTTATTTCCTTGACAATGCCTCTATCATTATCTGCAGTCAATGGCTCTGCCTTGGCCTTAGGACCCCTATGATTCCGAACTACCTCCATAACTATGCATGTCAGCGTTCTTCATTGTGAGGAAACCCCCTTCCTGATCCTTCCTAAGTCTTCTAGTCCCATCATTCTTGGACTTCCATGGTTGCAGAAACACTCACCCTATCTGGATTGCGACTCTGGCCAAGTGTTTTCATGGGGGTCGCAATGGCATCAGACTTGTCTCCCTAAGGTGAGAATACCTCTCTGTGTACCCGTGGCCAACCTGCTGCTGACAGTTTGCCTCCTTATCATCCCTACAATTGCACAATTGACCTCCAACCTGGGACTACTCCATCCTGAGGTCAAGTCTACCCTCTCTCTGGGAAAATATGCAGTAAGGAGCAAAGCCAGGTTCTTTTCCTTGTTTACATATAAAGAGCTGCTTATGGATCCAGCCAAATTTCAGGCCATCTCCAACTG
Source organism: Glandirana rugosa (assembly GCA_018402905.1). Classification (NCBI taxonomy): domain Eukaryota; kingdom Metazoa; phylum Chordata; class Amphibia; order Anura; family Ranidae; genus Glandirana; species Glandirana rugosa. Next base: position 84,295 of record BLSH010118351.1, read on the forward strand.
GCCTCAGCTTTCTGGTCTGAAAGCTACGCAGCGGTTCTTAGGGTTCACCAATTTCTATTGCCAGTTCATTCCTGATTATTCCTCTCTGATGGTCTCAAACACTTCTTTGACCTAGAAGGGATCTAATTGCAGAACCTGGCCTCCTGGGGCAGTTGAGGCTTTCCACAAACTCAAAACGGCCTTTCTCTCTGTATCTAATCTCATACATCCTGACATCCTTCAACCTTTCTTCTTGGAGGTAGATGCTTCATCCTTGGGAGTGGGGGCTGTTCTTCTCCAAATGCATGATGGTAAACTCCGTCCTTGTGCCTTCATCTCTAAGAAGTTTTTGGATGCGGAAAGAAATTACACCATCGGGAATCGGAAACTTGTGGCTATCAAGCTAGCAATACAAGAATGGTAACATCTACTGGAGGGTTCTCCGCATCATATCCTGATTTATACCTATCATAAGAACCTCCAGTATCTGCAACCTGCCTGACGTTTGAATCTCTTCTTTGCCAGGTTTAACTTATAAAAATGCCCACTCACACCTCTTGTCCAGATCATTTGACATTGCTGACTCCTTGTGTCATGTTGAACCAGAACCTATTATTCTTGCCAATGGCCAATGGCCTCCACCCGTCTTCAGTCTTCACGTCTGGAAAGACCTTTGTGGTGTCCTCCCTCTTCTCCAATCTTTTCAAGTTGGCACATGACTCTAAACTCTCAGGACATCCTGGTGGGCAACTTCCTGGGGCCTTCCTTCAGCATTATTACTGGTGGCCCTAACTCGGAAGGATGTTTAAAAATATGTTCAGGCTTGCTCCATTTTGTGCAGCCTAAGTTCTCGGCGTCTGCTCCAGCAGGTCTGCTTTTACCTCCAGATGTTCCAGATGTACCTTGGCGTTGCATCTCCATGGACTTTATCTCTGAACTACTCCCATCAGTGGGCTCCACCGTTATCTGGGTGGCTGTGGACAGATTTTCTAATGTGTTACTTAACCACTTGCTGACCGCATTGCATACTCTTATTGCGGAAAAGTGGCTCCACTGTGCAAATCGCCGTATATAAATGGTGATTCGCACAGCCGCAGTTGCGGGCGGGCGCACCCTGCCAGCGGCGCACTCTCATGCCTGCCACATGCTCCGTGGATGTGGCCGCGGGTCAGGCAGACTCAATGTCCACTGGCGACCCGCGATCGCCTTCTACAGAGGAAAAATGAGGAACTGCCGATGTGCTGGCAGGGGCATGACAGATCTAACTGATCCCAATTACAGGGATCAGTAGATCACGTCATGCCCCTGCCAGCCCAGTCCCCACACAGTTAGAACACAATGAGGGAGCACATTTAACTCCTTGATGGCCCCCTACAGCTTAACCCCTTCCCTGTCAGTGACATTTACACAGTAATCAGTGGCTATTTTTAGTCCTGATCGCTGCATAAATGTCAATGGTCCCAAAAAAGTGTCAAAAGTGTCCGATATGTCCGCTGCAATATCACAGTCCCGATAAAAAAATGCAGATCGCCACCATTACCAGTAAAAAAATAATAATAATAATAAAAACATAAATCAATTTTCACAGTTTGTAGATTGTGATTTTATTTACCAAAAACATGCAGAAGAATACATTTTGGCCTAAACTGATGAATACATTTGTTTTTTTATATATTTTTTGGATATGTATTATAGCAAAAAGTAAAAAATATTGTTTTTTTTTTCAAAATTGTCACTCTTTTTTTGTTTACAGCGCAAATTTGCTTCTCGTTTCATTGGTCCCTTTACCATTCTCTTTCAAGCTCCGTTCACATATATGGATCCCTAATGTTTTCCATGTTTCTCTCCTGAGACTGTACATCATCAACAGGTTTTCCAGTCCTTTTTGTCATCCTTCTCCAACAGTCAGTACCTCGGATCAGTCTGAAATCAAGGAAATCTTGGATTCTAAAGGGGGAGGCTTTTGTATCTAATTGACTGGAGGAGATCTGGTCCTGAGGAGAGGTCCTTTACTCAGCGCCCTGGAGAAACCCTGAGTTGGCGATCTACAAGGGCTCACTACCACAGATGCTTGACATGATGTCAATAGGATGTGTTTTTTTCTTCTGTGGCAGGATATTTCTCTGAAAGCAAGGACCTACTTAGCAAGGACAAAAAAATATTCTCCGTGCATGATGAAAAAAAGAGTGTCAGCTAAGGGATAGTATAACTGCATAACAGGTAAGAGAAACAGAGGAACATACCAAGAAGTTCATTTTTAGGTTTTACATATACTTCAACGTTCTCAAACCTTGTTTGTCTAAGAATTTTTAAAAATGGCAGATCAGTGTAAAAAAAAGATTTCATACTTACCTCTCTGGTGGGCCAAATCTTTTACCTCGCTTTCATTCAAGGCTGGGAGACTTCAGTAGTCACTTTGGCATTTCTTGCTTCTAGCAGTGTCACACACTGTGGTCAGCTCTCTGAACCCCATGTCATTGTTGTGTTGTGCAGTGATGTAGGGAGTGGATGGAGGAACCACTTCTGGCAGTGGTAAAGCCCAACTCCGTGCAGTGGATCCCCCTTACACACACACTCCTACACTGCAAGGATAACTGATCACTATGTCTAGGGGTGCAAGAATAAGGAGTATTACTTACCTTACTTTTTGTTTATGCAGATTCCATCTATGCAACTTTCCAAGACCTCTCATGTAAACTTCCTCCTAAGCTTCCCTCTTCACATACAATGTGGGGTTCAAAGCACTACATTATACCATAAGTAGTGATGTCAAGGAATTTCCCAAAGGCCAGAGCGTGCAGGAAGAAGAGAACAATGCTGAAGCTTTCTGGAGTGAGGGATAGGATAGGCCCACAGCAAGGAGTGATTTTGTATAATTCCTAGAGTTGGTTCTTGAATGATGAAGAGTCTGACTCAAGCTGATAGGCTTGGACAGAGGAGAGGTAGGACACATGGTCCCATGGGCGTCCGCAGAACTTTTTCCAGGGGGGGGGGGCATAATTTCAAGGTCATCCATGCTCTGCCCCTTTTTGACAATGTCATAATTACATTATCATGGTCAGAGACTGCAGACGTAGTACAGGAGATGGTCAGAGACTGCAGACATGATCCAGGAGATGGTCAGAGACTGCAGACGTGATGCAGGAGATGGTCAGGGACTGCAGACATGATCCAGGAGATGGTCAGAGACTGCAGACGTGATACAGGAGACAGTCAGAGACTGCGGACATGATACAGGAGACGGTCAGAAACTGCAGACATGGTACAGGAGACAGTCAGAGACTGCAGACATGGTACAGGAGACCGTCAGAGACTGCGGACATAGTACAGGATACGGTCAGAGACTGCGGACATAGTACAGGAGATGGTCAGAGACTGCAGACATAGTACAGGATACGGTCAGAGACTGCGGACATGGAACAGGAGACAGTCAGAGACTGCATAAATAGCACAGGAGACAGTAAGAGACTGCAGACATAGCACAGGAGACAGTCAGACTGCGGACATGGTACAGGAAATGGTCAGAGACTGCATACATGGCCCAAGAGACTGTCAGAAACTGCATACATGGCTCAAGAGGATAAGGACCTAGTGGGGAACCCCTGATCTGATGCCTGATTCCAGGGGGGGGCAATTGCCCCCCCTTGCCCCTACCTGCGGACGCCCATGCATGGGCCATTACCCTTTTACTGCCACGGCCATGCTTCCTACGCTCCTTGCAAAGTTTCCCGGGTTCTACACTCACACCAGCATGGTGGGCCTTTTAGACCCCTGGTATTTCAATAAAGAGAACCTGTCACTAAAAAATGCATCACATAGGGGAGTTTTTGTCCCCCTATTTTATGAAAAAAAAGGTTAGTAGAGAAAGTGCAAAAAATTAAAGTTACACCCAAGCACATTAAATCCCCCAATCACAGCTGCAGAGGTTTCCATCTTCACCCGGTCTTCCTTCTGGGTTTGCGAGTTGCTGCCACTTGAATGGCTGAGCCGCGATCACATAACGGATGCAGCACAGAGCTCTGAAGAAACAGCTTGGGTATGCCGTTCCTTCAGAGCTCATGAGCCGATGATGTCTCCCTAGAATATCTCCTAAAAGGTGCACGTTTAGGAGATATTCATTTAACCTACAGGTAAGCTTTATTATAAGCCTACCTGTAGGTAAAAATAAAAATACAATGTTTACTACCACTTTAAAGTTGCAATTCATATTCCGGTGTGAACTCGCTCATTACAGTCACGCCTGTAATTGGCCAGACAGAATCAATACCGCGCACGCCATTTAAACATTTTAGAATGCACAGGTCGAATAATTTGTCTCTGCTGTAAAATCCTTTTTAGTTAATCAGCGGAGCGGAGGGAGCACCCACCATTATTTACTTTCTGAACTGTCATTTCACATGGAAAATTACTCTCCAAAAATACCGCTCCGGTCCTTGTACTCTTCAAAATATCATTTTGTATGGATAGTAACCATATTTTGGGTTAAATCCTAAATCTACACATTTTTTAAAATAGCATAGAATAGGGAAAGTGAAACCCTGTGATACTGAAGGTAAAACAAACCTTATATATCTAAAGTCATGTAGCACCCTGGTCCTAAACAGGCCTGCTAACAAATTTAGTTGTGCTAGGTGGTAACTAGCCTGGCAAATTAGTAGTGGATCCACAGACTTTTGTCCTAAGCCTGAATCTGGTGTGCTGTCTCTCTCTTCTGTCAATAGGTAGCACTGCTGCCTGTGGCTTTAGAATGATAGACCACAGTGAATTCAAGTAATGAGTAGATATGTTGTCTCAACCAATCTGGAGGAGTTTTCTTCGGCCCTGGAGCAAGCTGGGATAGTCTATTTATTTGGGAGGAGTCAGGTGATCGGGGTTCTTTCTGCCCCAGGCTTCGGCCTGGGGAGACGTATGTGGAGCAGCAACAGAGGATTAGGCCTGAAGCCTGAGGCCTAACCCTGTGTGTGTAGAGGTTCTGCCTGAGGGAGAGCCGGATCCGTGCCAGCGGTAAAGAAGAAGCAGTTGCTACAAAGGGACGACCAATCCTGTTACCAGAGGCAGGTGTAGAGAGGATGGAGATCTGAAGTACCAGAGCAGCCCTTTCACTAGCCGGGGATGGTGAAAAGGTGGGAAAGCTTCAGTAGTCTCATCTGGGAACCCAGCAGGAGGCGTGGGTGCACCTTGAAGATAAGTACAGCGGGTAGCTGTGAGTCAAGTCAGGAACCCTGCGGGTGACACTTGAGTGATCTACAGTGGGATACTGTGAGTTACGTGTGCAGATATACAGTGGGTTATGGAAGTGAAATGTTGCTATAGGAGAGAGCGGTTGCTACAAAATACAAATTGCTGCATTCAGCTTAAAGGCCCTTTTTCTGTATCGCTGTCAGCCTATTTCTATTTTTGTTGCGGAGTCTTCCTGTTTGCGTATTGCATCTGCCTAAGGGTGTCCTGGCCCTAAACCCTCTTTCCCCCAGTTCTTGTTAGGAGACAATAAACCTCTTTTTGTTCAAAAAGTGACTGGCGCCCAATCATTCCACCTTGCACCACACCCACCATGCCTAGTAACCTGCACCCTGAGGATGAATGTCAGCTGCCCCTGACTCTGGAGGTCACCATTGCTACAGTTTTTTTTTTGGATAGAGTAGAGAGGCAATTTCACAGTCATGCAGCACTGTACCCAAATTAATTTTTTGCATTTTTTCCCACAAATAGAGGTTTTTTTAGAGGTATTTAATTGTCGCTTTTTTTTTTTTTTGCTAAAAAAACAAAAGAAGATCAAATTTTGAAATTTTGACTTTGTTTAAATAATTAATTTTTCTCCTTCACTGATGGGCACTGATTAGATGGCAATGATGATGAGACACTAATATGCAGCACTGATGGGCACTGACAGGTAACACTGATGGGCACTGATAGGTGGCACTGATGGACACTGATAGGAGGCACTTATGGACAAAGATAGGTGGCATGAATAGGCGGCACTAATGGGCACTGATGGGTGGCACTGATGAACAGGCACTGCTGGGCACTTCAAGGCAGCACTAACTTGCATCACTGATGGGCACAGATTGGCTTCACTGATGGGTACAAATTAGCATCACTGATGGTCACAGATTGGTGTCACAGATGGGCACAGAGCGGCATCACTGACGGGCACAGACTAGCATCACTGATGGACACAAATTGGTGTCAAAGATGGGCACAGACTGGCATCACTGATGGGCACTTTTGGGGCTGCACTGATAATCAGGGCACTGATTATCTATACAGGACTCCCCTGTGCGGTGATTCTGCTGATTGACTCTTCTCTCCTCACACTCTGTCAGTGTGAGTCGAGGAGAGCCGATAAATGGCATCTTCTTGTTTACATTGGATCAGCTGTGATTGGACACAGCTGATCACATGGGTAAAGAGCCGCATCATCGACTCTTTACTGAGATAGGGGTCCCTGGGACATGGTGATGATCGTTGTGCTGCTCGCCCCCGCGGGAGCGCGATCGCGGCGAGACTGGGCAACCTCATATGAGGTCGGCCCAGAACAAGAGAGCATCTCTCCCGCCATTATTTGTCTACACAGTGGACCGAAGCGAGTTAAAGCCCAACCCAGAGAAACTTTTGATATACCATGAGCCATTTAACATGGTTAACATCAAGGTGGGAGGAGATGGCTGCTCTTTCACACATGGTGGCCCCAGTGGATGTGCGCTGGACCCTGGGATGCATTCCTGTCCAGGTCTGGGGTGGACAGGCAGTGTGTTGGCAGCCCCAATCCCCCAGCCCCAGAGGAGGATTGATTAAGTAAAACTGCTTTTCTCAGTCCCCTAGACCAGGGGTCTCCAACCTCCAGTTGTTCAGGAACTACAATTTCCATCAAGCCTAGTCCTGTCTGTGAATGCTAGAGTTTTACAATGCCTCTTGGGACGTGTAGTTCCGCAACAGCTGGAGGGCCGCAGTTTGGAGATCTCTGCCCTAGACAATAGACCTATACAAGCAGTTAACTCTTGCAATGCAAAGGCAACCCTACTGCATGGGAGCATATCTTCTCTCCGAGTTCAGTTTTAAATAGAATTTAGAATATAGTAAACCAAATATACATTCTGACTTTAGCCTGGTTGCAATACTTTCTGGAGAGCATTCATGTTTCAGCAATCTTCTCTGATTCCTGGAGATGCTTTTTTAAGCGAATATATAGCATTTCAATGAATGTAGTCACTTCTTAACCTGATGTATGGTCCACTGAAAATGGCCATTTTGGGACCATTTTCAAGATGTTTTATGAAGCAATGTTGCAACGGGGAACAATTTCCCTTCGATGTCCTTGACTCGCGTCTTGGAAGTGCTGCAAATGATCATTGAACTTGTTACGGCGTGATGATCCAGTAAGTGAGAAATAATATCGTTAGAGGATGTTTAACATAAACCCTTCGTAGCGCCGCTGATAACTTCATCACCCCAGCGTTATGGAGTTTGAGAGGGAAAAGATTTGATGCCTAATCATCGAATTATGATGACATGACCGATTCTCCTACCAGGCTATGAAAAAGCCAAATTAAATTACCTCGGCGGGCAGCTACCTGCCACGATCATTCAATTAATTCCATCATTTCATGTCGGAGCAATGTGCAGGCACCAATTAGAAAATTAATATTACATTGGTGTCATTTCTGCAGTGTGCAGTTTGTATAATCCAATTAGGAAAATGTAACCTTAGATACAGTGTTAGTGAACCTGAATATCGGAAATCTCATTACTGGGGGAATTTACATAAAATATAGCTAATGGCAATAAACAATGGTCCTTCTCCATTGGTGCTTCAAGCTTCTGCAGGACAGGAGCTTCTTAAAAGTGTGAACTGTGCAAATACCATTTAATAATCATCTGGAAAGGCTCAGGGGCCACTTCACCCAGACTCCGCTCAGGCCAAAGGGGTGGGCAGAAGGGGAGGCTGCCTCTGGCGCAGTGGAAGGGGGTGGCACACTTAGCTATGCCTCCAGGATGCCCCACAGCATCTGACATCATCCATTGGGTTCTTCTGTAGCAGAGATCTTCAAACTACAGCCCTACAGCTGTTGCAGGACTACACATCCCATGAGGCATTGTAAGACAGTCACAGACATGACTAGGCATGATGGGAATTGTAGTTCCTGAACAACTGGAGGGGCATAGTTTGAAGACCCCTGCTCTGGAGTCTTCTCCCGACCAGGAAGTGCTCTGAGCTTCTCATGCCTACCTGGCCAGTGGCAGTGCTACACAATCCCTGGACTGGATGCCTCTGATCAGAGTTGCTGGAAGAAATCATGGGGCCCTGTACAGCCTCCCTGACAGGGCCCCCTCCAAGAATATCAAATTATATTTCTTGCCTCCTCCTCGCCTGTCAAATGCTCTCTAAAGAGTGATCCAAATACTGACTGCTCTTCACACAGATTTCAGCAAGTCCTTAAAGTGGAGCTCCACCCAAAAAAGGGGACGCTACGCTTCTTTGCTTCCTCCCCCTCTCTCCGTTGCCACATTTGGAACCTTTATGGGGGAGGGGGGAAGCGGATACCTGTCAAAACCAGGTACCCGCTCTCACTTCCTGGTAAGATCGCCACAATCGTTGTGCAGCAATCTACAAGCACCTCCCCACCCAGCTGCATCCTTGGAGACACACAGGTCCCAGAAGTCAGGAGGTCCATTCAGAAAGTGCAGCGCGACTCTCGCATGCTCAGTAGGAAACAGGAAACAGGCTGTGAAGGCTTCCCTTCCTGTTTCCCTTAGTGAAGATGCCGGCACCTGCACCCGGAGCTGATGGATGGATCGGCCTCAGGTGCCGACATTGTGGGCTCCTTGTCCTAATATTAAAATTCAGCAGCTACAGTATTTTTAGCTGCTGACTTTTATTTTTTCCCCCCAGGCTGGAACTCCTCTTTAATTTTTTTGAATAATTTTTTTTATTTCTTTTTTTTTCTGCCCTTTTGAGGGGCCTTTGCTAAAATATCAGGGGTATACATAGACTCCTGATGTCTCACATTTGGGTCAGAGAAAGGAACTGAGGACATAGATTCATCAGTCCATTTCTTTGCAGCCTCAGCTGCACAGATACATGAATATGAAGCTCTCAGAGGCTGCCTGCTCATTCACAAACTGAAGCATAGTACACACAGTTTACAATGCTTCAGTGATGAATGGACACAGGAGAGATCAGTACCGATTGCTCACTGTGTTCATTCAGGAAAAGAAGGGTCTGGTAAAAATTACACATTTACCACCCCCCACCCATTCTCCATCCAGAAACATTCCCCCAGTGTGCCTGCAGCACCCAGGTGGAAAGGAGGGAAGCAAGTAGTGCTGGGAGGGGAGGGGGGCACAGAGGAGGGCCCAACAGCAGGTGGAAGGGGGTGCAGATCCTAGAGCCGATCCTCCAGCAGAGCAGCCGGAGGGAAAAAGAAAAGTAGAAGCTGGCAGCTCTGCAGGGGAATCCACAAGAGTCACAAATGTCAGCAATAAGGCAGTACAGCTGTCCCTCATGCCCTTGGCAGGTACCCGGGCCTGGCACAGGAGGGCTGGCTGTATTGCCTTATCAGCAGCCCTGTCCCTTCTACAGGGTTTCCTGGGTGTCCAGATTGCTTATGCTCTACATGCCCCCACAAACTTACCTCTTGTGAATTGCCAATTTCTTTTTATCATACAATGCATGTCTTAATGCTGAACTTAGATGGCGCCCTCCGCTGTGTTTTTATGTCTGTTATCAGTGAAAACAAATGTGTCAAGCGCACAGGACAAGGATGCAGAACTGCACCCCTCCTCCACTGCTAATGCATGACGTAGAATGGTTGTTCCGCTCTGTGCCCATTCTCTGCCCCTTCATTCTGGCTGCCCATGGTTGGCATGGAGTGTGCACTGTACATCCATGGTCAATCGCTTGCTTTTTAGCAGCTAGAAGGTGCATGCATGGTTTTTCACATCAGCTGTAGGCAATTGGGTTGGAAAGTGGGCATGACGGAGCCAGGCGTGGCAACCCACTTGTTGCATTTTGGAGCATGCGGTGAGGGGGGTATTAAAACTCCACGGTTGAGTAAAGTTCTTACTGTCCCCTGACCGATTCTCCCTTTAGCTGCAGAGGCAGCAGCCAGGAGTGTACAGATGCTGCAGCCTTGATGCATTGTTTTGCGGGCGTGGCAAGAATTATAAGGCGGGCATACTCAACGTCAAATGGGTGGAGTCACTCTGCAAGGCCCTGTGCAAAGCAGTTACATCACACTATTACTATCACACCATTACGAGGATCAAGGGGTTAAAGCAGGTGGTGAGGAGGCAATACAATGCCTCCTCACCCCCAGTCAAATGTTCTCTGAAGAGCAATTCAAACACAGATTTGTGAATGAGCCCTACCACTGTGCCAGGGGCGCACTCTCCTCCTGCCCACCCCATTGCCCAGTCCTGAGCAGAGTCTGGACGAATGAGTTTAAAAAGGATTACTTAGAATGAATCCCAGATTTCATCAGATGACCCAGTGAAAGTTAGGGCATGCATGCTAAGTAAAGTGTAACACTTCCAGGTACCTCTAACAGAGATCACAGATCACCCCTGATATTGCCTTCATCTATTTTTTTTCCTCACTAACAGCAGCACTAGCTTTGCTCAGGCATTATCCAGGGTCACCATGTACTTCCTGGACTGAGATGCCAACTTAGAGATCACACAATTGTGTAAATCCTGGGGTCTGTGCAGTTCTAGGCACTGCTCACAAATGTCTGACCCAGATCAACCCTTGCAGCAGCCTTGATACAAAGTTCCAATGCTAGTTCACACTGCCATGGTTGTGGTGTTGTTGCAAAGTATATGCTGGTGTCAGTGGAAGGAATAATGCCCCACCATTGGTGTCAGTGGGGGGGACTAATGTTCCATCATTGTGCCAGTGGGATGAATATCATTGGTGTCAGTGGAAGATATAGGACTCCATCATTGGTGTGAGTGGGACATTCAGTGCCCTATTGCTGGTGTCAGTGGAAAGAATAGAGCCCCATCATTGATGTCAGTGGAAGGAATAGAGCTCCATCATTGGAGTCAGGGTCGGTGTCAGTGGGAGGAATAGTGCTTCATTGCTGGTGTCAGTGGAAGGAATAGTGCCCCATCATTGGTGTCAGTGAAGGAATAGGGTTCTGTCATTGGTGTCAGTGGGAGATTCCATGCCCCATTGCTGGCGCCAGTGGGAGGAATAGTGCCCCATCATTGGTGTTAGTGGAAGGAATAGGGCCCCATCATTGGTGTCAGTGGAAGATACAGTGCCTCATTGCTGGTGCCAGTGGGAGGAATAGTGCCCCATCATTGATGTCAGTGGAAAGAATAGGGCTCCATCACTGGTCTCAGTGGAAAGAATGGTGCTCCATCATTGGTGTCAGTGGGAGGAATAGTGCCTCATTGTTGGTGTCAGTGGAAGGAATAGTGCCCCATCATTGGTGTCAGTGGGGGGCTAATGTCCCATTGTTGTGCCAGTGGGATGAATAGTGCCCTATCATTGGTGTCAGTGGAAGGAATAGTGCTCCATCATTGGTCTCAGTGGGAAGAATGGTGCTCCATGATTGGTGTCAGTGGGAGGAATGGTGCTCTATTATTGGTGTCAGTAGGTGGACTAATGTACCATTGTTGTGCCAGTGACAGAAAAAGTGCTCCCTCATTGGTGTCAGTGGGAGAAATAGGGCCCCATCACTGTTGTCAGTGGGAGGAATGGTGCCGCATCATTGGAGTCAGTGGGAGGAATAGTGCCCCATCATTGGTGTCAGTGGAAGGAATAGTGCCCCGTCATTGGTGTCAGTGGGAGGAATAGTGCCCCGTCATTGGTGTCAGTGGGAGAAATGGTGCCCCATCATTGGTATCAGTGGGAAGAATCGTGCTCATCATTGGTGTCAGTGGAAGGAATAGTGCCCTTATGCACTTATCCTTATGTTTTGTTTTGTTCTGATTTTTGATTTACCAATGTCAACACGTGTGCTTATGTTGCCCTTTTATGAACACTGATATACCCCAAGGGCCAGTTTTTATCTTTTATATCATATTGCTGCAAGTACTGTATTATTAGGAATATTTTGATTACGTTTTTGCTTTTCTCACACTTGCTATTAATAGCTTTTCATTGGTGGGAAACACCTTTCGTGGTAGCAGCAGCTTACATATATTCATCATTTTTTTTTTATCATTATTTGCCTTCAAGCCTACACTCCATAGGCAGCGCACTACCATTTCTGTATTCTGTGTTTTTCTATTCACTCATAGGTTGTGCAGCAGCCATGGAAGTGTTTGGTTATCTAGAGACACTGGAAATGAATCTGGAAGATGTATACAACACAGCTAATTCTTACCAGTCAGACATAATAGAGAGTTATTTTAGGAAATTAGGACACCTTATGGACAAAAAGATCAGTACATGGTGGGACATTACATCACATGAAAAATATATTAGAGAAAACCTTATCCCCAGGAGATTTAGATGGGATGTACCGATTAATGATGGGCTCCTTGATCAGGAGTCAGTTGAGGAGTGGTTTCAATTTTTCCAGAGTAAGGGCCTAGAATTACTTACATTTCTTTTAAAAAGAAAGCAACACAAACAAAGAAAATTTGACCAACAAATAACTGAATACAAAACCAAACTTGAACCATTTAAGGATACTCCAGCATGTATTGCACTCTTGAATCAACTTCATAATGATCTACAATTTAAATATCAAGAAACAAAAAAATCGCAAAAAGAAAAAATATTTAGCGAGATAAGACCGATTATGCCAATAATCAAGTATTCAAATGGCAGATTAAACTGACTCTGCATCAACCAATACATCTCCGGAAAGAGAAGTAAGAATTCAAAGTAGACCTAGGTTAGTATTGGACATTCAAGAACCAAGACGCCCAGTATCAACACCCCATTATCGGGAGGGTGGCTATGGAACTCTGAAGAAACAATGGAAGCCAAGAGACAGATCAGGCCAATACAGAGGAGGACCAAGAGGGGTTATTAATGGAAGAGGCGGGAGACCCTATTTTAAAGGGCATAATCATCACCAATAGTACTATGAGCACCCGAGAAATAGGGGCAGGAGTCCAGGCCCTACATATTATCAAGGTGACCATCAGAGAAGAGGCCCTCCTCCCCCACCCCCTAGAATCAGATATGGCTCACAACGTGAATATGACTATCCAGCTCGCAGTCCCATACCAACGCACAAGAGATGCGAACCCCTAAGGGATGAATGGGACACCAATTGAGTCCCTAGGCATTTTTTAGAGGATTGGAGACGAGGCCGATCCCCCAGATGGACGGACAGAGAGGACAGAGAAGGAAGATCCCCCCTAGGAAGAGGGGATGTAGAGCTGGACGCAAGAAACAAGCAAAAAAGAGAACACTAGGGGAAGGTATTTTTAACCTTACAGACATACAGCTTACCACAGACGAAACATTGGTCTTAGACAAAGGCCTCAAATATGCACCTAAGAGAAATATTGCCAAGTTTGACATCTATGTGGATGTTCAAAAATTTGTGAGGAAGTTAAACATCAAAAAGTATATGTTGTCTAAACCATGAGAAAGAAGTCTAACACCCACACCGGCTTACTATCAGCATACAAGTTTGAGAAACAAATCACTTTTCAACCCACCGATAAATGACAATGGTCATATAGAAGTATTTAAGAGATTGGTGACAGATGATTTACAAAAAATGGAAATTCGGAAGATAAAATAAGCCAGGAATATAGAAATTGGAATTTAACGCCTTGAGAACCGGAATAATTTTGTCATCCGACCGGCAGATAAAGGGGGTGGAATAGTTATGCAAACAAAGGAAGACTACAAAGCTGAACTAGAGAGACAACTGGCTGACAGAGAAACTTATGTTCCCTTAATGGGTAACCCCACAAGGACTTTCAAGAAGGAATTGGAAAAATTGGTGGTTAAGGGCATGAAAAAAGACCTACTCAATAAAAGAGAAAGTAGGTATCTCGTACCAGATATGCTTCGAATACCTATTATCAGCACTACAGTGCCAAAAATCCACAAGGATAACCAAAACCCACCTGAGCATCCAGTAGTCAATGGTATCCAGTCTGTGGGAGCTAGAATGGGCCAATACCTTGATTACCTTCTACAGCCATTTGCACAGAAGACAGTAGCATATCTAAGAGACACCAAACATCTTATCTAGTTATTAAATAAGCTTAAGATAGAGGAAGGACCTTGTATTCTTGCTACAGCAGATGTCAACTCCTTATATACGGTTATAGGACACCAAGAGGCGATTAGAGCTACCAAATGGGCACTAAAGCAACATAGCGAGCTACCCAGGAAACAAAGATCTTTCCTATTAGAAAGTCTAGAATATTGTTTGTCACACAACTACTTTTGGCATAATAACAACTATTATAAACAAATTAAAGGTATCGCAATGGGAGCTAGATTGGCACCCAGGGTAGCAAATATTTTTATGGCTGAGTTGGAATAGACCAACATTTTTAACACCCCACCGCGACAGCTTAACCACTTGCCGACCGCCGATCGGCATCTGACGGCGGCAAAGTGGCTCGTTCCCGCAAATCGCCGTCATACGACGGCGACTGTGGGAACGTGTATAGTGAGCGTGCGCGCGCCGCCGGAGGCGCGCGCGCGCTCACTGTGTCCAGGGGGGGCCAGGGAGCGGGTACGGCGGCTTTGATTGCCGCCGGCCACCCGCGATGCCCCCCCCCCCCGGAGCGAATGAGCGGAGGTCCGTGTATGTAAACACGGACCTCCGCTCTGTGTGAGGGGGAAGGGCTGTGATCACAGCCTTCCTTTACGTGAAGGCTGTGACCACTTCCCTTCTCCTGTTAGGGCAGTCCCCCCACAGTTAGAACACGCCCAGGGAACATAGTTAACCCTTAGCGCGCCCCCTGCAGGTTAACCCCTTCACTGCCAATGGCATTTACACAGTAATCAGTGCATTTTTATAGCACTGATCGCTGTATAAATGCCAATGGTCCCAAAAAAGTGTCAAAACGTTCCGACATGTCCGCTGCAATATCGCAGTACCGCAAAAAATTGCAGATCGCCGCCATTTTTTGTAAAAAATAAAAAAAAATAAAAAACCCCAAAAATGAATTCTCATCATCCGTAAACGCGACCAGTTTTGCGCAAACCAATCAATAAACGCCGATTGCGATTTTTTTTATCGCAAATATGAGGAAGAATATAAATCGGCCAAAAACGGTGAAAAAAAATGTTTTTTTATATTTTTTTTTTTGGATTTGTATTTTAGGAAAAAGTAAGAAATTTGTTTTTTTTTGCAAAATTGTCGCCCTTCTTTTGATTATAGCGGCGATCAGAAATGACGCAGCGGTGATCAAATACCACCAAAAGAAAGCTCTGTTTGTGGGAAAAAAAGGACGCAAATTTCGTTTGGGTACAACGTCGCACGACCGCGCAATTGTCAGTTAAAGCGACGCAGCGCCGAATCGCAAAAAGGGCTCCGGTCCTAAAGCTGGAAATCCTTCCGGGGCTGAAGTGGTTAAACTATACAAAAAAATACATATTTGGGGGGAACACCCTACCAAACGCATGGTGCTGCTTGTAAGACCAACAGACAAAAAATGCATATTACAGCGCACACATGATGCTTACTCCTGCCAGGCTGTTTAAAAGCATCTAAACGTATATAGCAAAAATATGGGCGTTTGGTCTCACTGAATGGCCATGAAGTGCTTAAGCTCACTGACTGCTGCAAAGTACCCCATTTTAACAGTGGGTTCCTACACTATCCTTAGAGTGAATGCCCCTATCTCATAAACCATGGAAGCCAATGCTTCTCTTTATGGGAGACCAGAGGACACATCCCATGGAGTAGATGGACACTGATTGGGGGTAATTAAGAAGGATGGGGTTCACAAGCCCAAAAGGTCTGGTCAGGACTAGAGTTGAGCGAACCTCTGGAAGTTCGGGTTCTGCTGGTCCGTCCGAACTTCTGGACAAAGTCTGGGTCCGGGTCCGGACGGAACCCGAACGATCGCACGGACAACGAACCCCATTGAAATCAATGGGGACCCGAACTTTTAGGCACAAAAATGGCTGTAACAAAGTCCTGGCAAGTCCTAGAGGTCTGCAAAAGGAAGGAAAATGGGGGTAAGGGTAGGGCAGGTGCCCTACAAAAAAATGGGGACAGGGAAATAACTTTAAATATTTAAAAAAAAATAAAAACATAAAAAAAGCAAAAATGGAGGTGAACACGCTAGCAAGCCCAAGGCAGGCCTGGGCCTGGGTCTGAAACAGGTCTTCAAGCCTGCCTGGTCGTCTTGGGCTTGAAGGTCTCCAAGCGAGTTGAGATCAGGACTGGTCTGGAAAACCCGAACACTTGGGGTA
>BLSH010118351.1:133877-155514 GCA_018402905.1 Glandirana rugosa
CCACCCCCCTTCCTGTTATTTAACTTGATTTTAATTTATTTTCCCTATCCCCATTTATTTGTAGGGCACTTGCCCTAGTTTGAAGATGATTTTAGAACAGTTATATGGCTTCTACCGTTAATTAATACTTTTCAGACACAGTTTGAAGATGATCCACATTCACCTCCATTTTTGCTTTTTTTATGTTTTTATTTTTTTAAAAATATTTACAGTTATTTCCCTGTCCCCATTTTTTTGTAGGGCACTTGCCCTACCCTTACCCCCATTTTACTTCCTTTTGCAGCCCTCTGGGGCTTTCCAGGACTTTCCTACAGCCATTTTTGTGCCTAAAAGTTCGGGTCCCCATTGATTTCAATGGGGTTCGTTGTCCGTGCGATCGTTCGGGTTCCGTCCGGACCCGGACCCGGACTTTGTCCCGAAGTTCGGACGGACCAGCAGAACCCGAACTTCCAGGTGTTCGCTCAACTCTAATTATGAATCAAAATTTGGACAAAATTTTTGTTGTTCGGAGATTCTGATGTATCCAAAATCCAAATCATAATAGTAATGAATTTCAATGAATCCAAAAAAAATTATAACAAAACTAATTAGCCCAATTTAAAAAAGGAATTTGAATTCGGAAATTAATTTGAATTTGAAATGGAAACATTTTGCAAAAAATAGAGTATGGTATAAAAGTGAAATAAAATGATGATTCCTACTTAGGATGTTTTATAGAATAGAATAGAATATAATGGAATAAAATGGAGTAGAGTAGAATATAAAAAATAGAATAGAATAAAAAAATAGCATAGAAAAAAATAGAGAAGATTATAATAGAATAAAATAGAACGAATATAGCTCACTTCTGAAATTCGAATTTTGAATTAATTTGAAAATAACGAATATACAAAACAAATCCGAATGCAACAAATTCCAAAAATGAATTATTTCAACATAAAGACTATGACGAAACAAAATTATTAAATTAACAAACGAGTCCAAAACTAAACAACATTTTTCCATCATGCACATCTCCAGTCAACAATGGAAGAATTTTGGATCACCCACCCTCCCTCACTTACTGTTTGACCACAGATGGTTAGAAAATTAGGGTATGGTATCCCCCCCCCCCATTGGTACAGAAGACAGAAATTGTCATTTCAGGAGCTGATCTCAAGCTGGCGGGGTCAAGGGTAGATGGTCAAGGTGGTGGTGTCAAGGGTGGTCAATGGTCTAGTCAAGCCTTTTGGCTAGCAGACACAAAAGACCCCTCCTGGTAGCCAACATTCATTAGGTTATTTATTGTTATGTGCCTTTTTGGTTATTGTTATTTGGAATTGTCATGCAATCCGGATGTTTATTGGGAATTTTTAACAAGGTGATGGAAATGAACAAATATATCAGTCTTTTTAGGAAATTGTGGTTCAGCCACATCTTGAGTATACCATCCAGTTTTGGTCACCAATACTGAGGAAAGATGTCCTTGAGCAGGAGAGAGTCCAGAGAAAAGCAACAAAACTAATAAGGGGGCTGGGGGACTTCAGTTATGAAGAACGACTACAAGCATTACATTTATTCTCCTTGGAGAAGAAGAACTTAAAGCTGAGTTCCACTGTATTTTAGGTTTATTAAAAGTCAGCAGCTACAAAAAGTGTAGCTGCTGACTTTTAATAAACAGACACTTACCTGTCTCCCAGTCCAGCAATGTGGCCGGCACGAGCCTCGGATCTCTCCCCCTCCCCTCTGTGGCGCCATCATTGGTACGTGACAGGAAGCGGCTTCACGACCGGACGCGCACTGTACATGCGCGAGCGGTGCTGCGCTTTGTGATTGGTCCTGAAGTCTTCTAGAACCTGTCCTGTGTCCCAGAAGACTTCGGGACGGAGGGGGAAGGAAACCTTCCAATTCCGATCACCTAAGGCGACTGGAACAAAAGTATCCATAAAAATCAGGTATCTGCACCCCCTCTCCCCAAAAGGAGCTTGGGAGGAGGTCTTAAAGCAGAAGTTCCACTTTTGAGTGGAATTCCGCTTTAAGATCTTTAAGTGGGAATTGTATCATTGGCAGAAAACGATTTAATCTAATGTCTCTAAGGAAGACACGCGGCCACACAATGAAGCTGCATGAGAAGTCATTCAATCTTAACTGCGCAAGTGGTTCTTTACTGTTAGAGCGATAAGGATGTGGAAGTCCCTTCCACAGTTGGTGGAGTAAGGGCAGTTTGGATGAATTCAAAAATATTTAGATGTGTTTGTTAGCAAACATAGTTGAAAATGGTAGTGACATAAACACATGCACGCACATGCACATGTTGAACTGGATGGACCAGTGTCTTTATTCAACCTTACCAACTATGTAACCATGAAATCCAAAGGAGTAATCTAAATAAAATAAGAAATTCATAAAATACAGTGACACAGGGCATTAAAATTACATATTGCATATATAGATGTTTTATAGATAGATTTACACCGGAAGAACATAGATGAATCTTAAAGCGGTTGTCTACCCCCTAAAGTCATTTTTACCTACAGGTAAGCCTATAATAAGGCTTACCTGTAGGTAAAATGAATATCTCCTAAACCTGCACGGGTTAGGAGATATTCCACTTGCAATGCAGCCGCTGATGTCACAGCGCATTCCCAGTGATGGCCCGGCCCTGCCGGAATGAATATCTCCTAAACCTGCACGGTTTAGGAGATATTCCACTTGCAATGCAGCCGCTGATGTCACAGCGCATACGCAGTGATGGCCCGGCCCTGCCGGAAAGTCCACCGGAAAACGGGCTCCAGTGCGCATGCGCGGGAGTGACGTCTCGCGGCTCCGGCCACTCACAGCGCGGGAGCCGTGAACCCAGAAGAAGACACACAGCGAAGATGTCCGCTCCCTCTGCAGGGACTGGGCAGCCCTGCGGGCTCTTCGTTCTAAGGTGACTATTTCATATTATATATATTATATATATTATCTTATTATGCCTTTGCCTTACAGGTTTTTTTTTTTTTTCGTTTGGGTAGACAACCACTTTAATACCTTGTTTAAATACAATACACAGAGGTCTATGCTTTTCGTGGATGAAAACCACTTCTTGAGGACTTCTGTAATCTCAAATGTGTGCAGTATGTATTATAAATAAAAATACAACACAAGACAAGAAATTGACTTTGATATTATTATTATTATTATACAGGATTTATATAGTGCCGACAGTTTATGCATCGCTTTACAACTTGAGGGTAGGCAGTACAAATACAATACACTTAAATACAGGAGGAATCAAACAAAGAAATTTCCCCACTGTGGGACGAATTAAGATTTATCTTATCTTATCTTATCTTAATCAGAGGGCCCTGCTCCTTAGAGCTTACAATCCAAAAGGAGGATCAATAGATACAAGAGTTAATAACTAGGGGGGGGGGGGGGTGTGCTGATGGAAAAAATATTTGTAAAGTTGTTAGGTGAGGGCCAGATAGGCTTCTCTGAAGAGATGAGTTTTCAGGGATCGTCTGAAAGTAGACAAAGTAGGAGAAAGTTGGACAGATTGGGGTAGAGCATTCTAGAGGATGGGAGAGGCTCGAAGAAGTTCTTGATGTGAGCATGGGATGGGGTGACATGGGAGCTAGAGAGCTGGAGGTCTTGAGAGGAGCGAAGAGGACAATTCGGTTGGTATTTTGAGACGAGGTTAGTGATGCAACTGGGGACCAGGTTGTAGATGGCTTTGTAAGTTACTGTTAGTATCTTGAATTTAATTTGTTGGTTGAGTGGTAGCCAATGGAGAGATTGGCAGAGAGGGGTAGCAGACGCTGAGCGGTTGGTAAGGTGGATGAGTCTGGCAGCAGCGTTCATGATGGACTGAAAGGGGGATAGCCTATTTAGAGGTAAGCCAATGAGGAGGGAGTAGCAGTAGTCCAGACGAGAGATGACCATAATATTGTACATAAAAATCAGTCATCCAAAACTTGGCACATGCATGCAAGACCACCAGTGTAAGAAAGAGAAGAACAAAAAAAGGGGGGGGGGCAATAATCTATACCTCACCATAAGGTGTGGGCCCCCCACGGCCCGGGTTATCCTGTTTGTGACTGCCCCTGGATGCAAGACCCTCCTCTCTGCATTGACGCCTACGGGACAGAACGGTGAGGTATAGATTATTTCTCCTCCCTCTTTTTTTTTGTTCTCCTCTTTTTTACTAGTGGTATTCCTTGCATGCATATGCCAAGTGGTGATGGATTGACTTTTCTGTAAAATATTAACCACTTCAGCCTTGGAAAGATTTCCCACTTTAGGACCAGAGCACTTTTGCGATTCGACACTGCGTCGCTTTAACTGATAATTGCGCGGTCGTGCGACGTTGTACCCAAAAAAAATTGGCGTCCTTTTTTTCCCACAAATAGAGCTTTCTTTTGGTGGCATTTGATCACCTCTGCGTCACTTCTGATCACCACTATAAACAAAAAATAGCAACAATTTTGAAAAAAAGCAATATTTTTTACTTTTTGCTAAAATACATGACCAAAAAAAAAAAATGTATTCATCAGTTTTGGCCGATATATATTCTTTAACATATTTGTGTTAAAAAAAATTGCAGTCTGCATATATTGATTGGTTTGCGCAAAAGTTACTGCGTTTACAAACCATGAGAATTAATTAATGGTGTTTTTACGCGGTTTTTTTACTAGTAATGGCGGCAATCTGCAATTTTTATTGCGACTGCGATGTTGCAGCGGACATGTCGGACATTTTTGACACTTTTATGGGACCACTGACATTTATATAGCAATCAGAAATTGAAATGTCCACTGATTACTGTATAAATGTCACTGGCAAGGAAGGGGTTAACCTGTAGGGGCAATCAAGGGGTTAACTGTGTTCCCTAGACGTGTTCTAACTGTATGGGGGGCTGGGCTGCCAGGGGCATAATAGATCTAACTGAGCCGGAGTACAGGGATCAGTAGATCAATGTCATTCCACCTATCAGAACGGGAAACCATTGTGTTTACAACGGCCGTTCTCCGTTCTTACTTTCTCACAGGCAATCGCGGGTCGCTGGCGGACATTGAGTCCGCCCGACCCACGGGCACACTCACGGAGCGTGCAGTGGGTGCGCGTGCTCACCCGCAAATCGCACGTGTGCAAATTGCCGTTTATAAACAGTGATTTGCGATAAAGGGCCACACTGCCACAGTAAATCAACGCAAAGTGGTCTGTAAGTGGTTAAAGTCAGTTTCTTGTCTTGTGTTGTTTTTTGTTTACTTTTTGATGTAATGATCATTATTGTCTTTTTTGTAGAATTTATAGAATGTATTATAATACATGCCTTACACATCTGAGATGAAAGTCCTGGTGAAGCGGGTTTCCTGCGTGAAATGCGTAGACCTTGTTTCTCATCTCTGTGTATTTTAATAAAACAAGGTTTTACGATTTATCTATGAATTTCTGGCACAAATCTATCTATAACATCTCTGTATATGCAATATGTGAATTTTATGCCCTGTGTGGCTGTGTTTTATGAAATTTTATAATAAAATATAATTTATTTTATTTGGATTACGCTTTTTGCATTTACTATTGGAGTTATATTGTAAGTCCCCTGATTTTTCTATGGTTTGGTCTATCATTGGTTATGAGGATGATTACCACCTTAAGCATTTTTTTGAATCTTGGCACACATCACCCTTCCTCTAGCCAATTGGTTTTAAGATCCAAAGGATTGTCATCAGCTTTGTCCAGTTAGCCTCTGCGGACTACAAAGCGCCTCCTAACATGTGTTATAGATGTAGCGCTGCCCTCTTGAGATCTGCGATTTTTGTCGGGACTTTGATATTGGGGCGGACATGTTGGACATTTTTGACACTTTTTTGGGACCAATGACATTTATACAGCGATCAGAAATGTAAATATCCACTGATTACTGTGTAAATGTCATTGGCAGTAAATGGGGTTAACCTGCAGGGGGAGAGCTAGGGGTTAACTGTGTTCCCTAGGTGTGTTCTAACTGTGAGGGGGCTGGGCTGCCAGGGGCATAAGAGATCTAACTGATCCCAGTGACAGGGATCAGTAGATCTCTTACATGCCCACTGACAGAGCAGGGAACAGCAGTGTTTACATCGGCAGTTCCCCGTTTTTCTTTCTGCCAGGTCATCGCAACGGACATAGTCTGTCGGACCTGCGGCCACACTGCTGCAGAGTGCGGCAGACGCGAGACCACGCGGCTGGCCCGCTAGCTGCGTACAAGAGAGCCACTGTTTATAAACGGTGCCACTCTGCAGCAGTAAATGTACGTGACGTGGTCGGGAACCGGTTAAACAGTACCCAAGGATTCACCAAGAATAAAGTGATTTGATAATGCTTACTGAAAATCAGGAGAAAAATAATAAAGTAAGGCCTTATAAAAAAATAAATGACCCGAAGGGTAAATTGGTACCACTCAATGGATTCTAACTCAAGTAATAATGTTCTATGAATTGCACATAGGAATATAACTGGATAGCAGTTACATTAGTGTTGTATAATCACACTAGATAACTATGAATTTCTATTTAAAATCTCCTGTTCTAGCTTAGAGAGTTCTTAGGAGATGAAGTAATACCAAGTAAATAGCCCTGAGTATAAGACTGGGGAAAAGATGATTAGATGTATTTGCAGCAATCCTGTCTTGTAAAGTTTAAGCAATCTTCTGCCGGCTATCAAAGTTAGGTACCTGAGAACACTGTGTCCTTCTAATCCTTGAGATGAGGAACAAAGAAGTTAACTTCTGCTAAACTAAAGAGCCTTTCAGTGATCACTGACTTCTTCAATAAACTGGTTAAAAAAAGCAATTCAGTGTATAGAAACTGTAATCCATGATGTAATAATAGGATGCTGAATAGACAGTATAAGTACTCTTATATGTGGGCCTGACCAAAACCAAAGGACTGACTGTAGTCAAATGATCTGGCACTCAGATGAGGATGATGGTAATGCTGGGACCGTTAGTTCGCACAGATGGCTTGCTCCTGGGACCTAAACAGCATCCACTGCACTCCTTGCGATTCTCCTGGATTGACAGATGCGACTGCTGCGGCTTCAATCCGGACTCAGATGAGGATGGGATGGCTCAGCTGATCACTCATGGTGTTGCTGGGGAGCAGCAGTTAGCTGGGTCACTTGCAGAGAATTCAGTGGAACGCTGTATGTAGGCCGCGGACCTAGCTCCGGTTACAGAAGCACACAGGGTTCTTCAATGATCGATCACGCCGCCCCAAGAGACTGCTGCCAGCTCCTCTGCCCACTTAAATAAGTTCTTCCCACAAAGCACTGCACCTCCCAGAAGCCTCCAATGCAGCACAGCATGATGGGAAATGGAGTCCTTCACACCAGAGTCTGCTGGCTCACCACACTACAAATCCCACAATGCTTCATCCTCATTGCAATTACAGCCTTGTTTAACAAACGAAACACTAGAGGGAGTCTTCCATGATAAGCAATGGGCACAATTGTTTGTATGCCAGAGGAATATTTCTGTACTCTGGCTACACTGAGATGAGAAGAGTGGAGGGGGGGGGTTGTAGTCCTAACACACATTTTGGCCTATGATGACAATACTGCTTCTCTACAAGTACAGAACATTAAGTGAGCGTTGTCACCTTAACCTATTGCAGTTTTACTGCTACAGGGGCGCCACTGTGCGCAGGATCATGTATATATACGTGATCCCGCATTTCCGGGTAGTTGGCGCGAGCGACGACCATTCCCTATAAAGGCAGAACTTCAGTCTGCCTATGTAAAAAGGAAGCTTGCAAAGCAGGGACAAGGATCCATGTCTTCCCCTACTAAAAGCACCTCCCCACGGTAAGAAAACACCAGTTAGGCACACATTTAACCCTTTGTTCACCCCTGATGTGTAACCTCTTCCCAGCCAGTGTC
This sequence comes from Glandirana rugosa, assembly GCA_018402905.1. Classification (NCBI taxonomy): domain Eukaryota; kingdom Metazoa; phylum Chordata; class Amphibia; order Anura; family Ranidae; genus Glandirana; species Glandirana rugosa. Next base: position 141,762 of record BLSH010118351.1, read on the forward strand.
ATTAGTACTTTGACAGTGTATATTTTTAGCACTGATCCCCACTGGTCACTATGTCACTGCTCCCCAAAATGTGTCAAAAGTGTCAGTTAGTTTCCAATTGTCTGCCACAACATCGCAGTCTTGCTATAAGCCATTGATCATCGTCATTACTAGTAAAAATAAATAAAAATATCACATAGCTTGTAGACAGTATGGGGTTTATTTATTAAAGTCAAATCTACTTTGCACTACAAGTGCACTTGGAAGTGCAGTCGCTGTAGATCCGAGGGGGACTTGCAAGGAAAATATAAAACAGCTTGTAAATGATTGGATGATAAAATCAGCAGAGCTTCCCCTGATTTCAGATCTTCCCCTCACATTTACAGCGACTGCACTTCCAAGTGCACTTGTAGCGCACAGTGGATTTGCCTTTAGTAAATAAACCCCTATAACTTTTGAGCAAACCAATCAATATGCTCTTATTGGGATTTTTGTACCAAAAACATTTGGTACATTTTGCTACACATTTATATAGAATTAGATTTTTCACATTTTTTATTGGATATGTTTTTATAACAGAATGTAAAAAAAATATATATATTTTCTTAAATTGTTGGTCTTTTTTTTATTATAGTGCTAAAAATAAAAACCGCAGAGGTGATCAAATACCACCAAAAGAAAGCTCTGTTTGTGGGAAAAAGGACATCAATTGTTTTTGGGTACAACCTTGCATGACTGCACAACGACGCAGTGCAGTATCCCAAAAAATGGCCTGGTCATGAAGGGGGGTTAACCTTCCGGAGGTCACGTGGTTAAAGCCCATCGTTGGTAAATCTGAAAATTCCTTCTTGTAGTGGGGCTGTACCTGCACTGCAAGCATTTACTACTTGTTTAGGTCTAAAGCAGAGTAAAAGGATTTTTCATACCCAATTCACTGCTGCCCTGGCAGATGGTGCTCCTCCATGCTCTGGTGGTGGACTGTCCCTTGGCCCCATCAGGTCCCTTGGCGTCACCAGGAGGCATGCACAAGGCGCGTGAGCAGGAGGACGCCATGTGATGTCTATCCAGAATAAGAAAGCCTGGCCATATTATTACAGTAGGCTGGGCGGGAAGTGGGTAATATGTCCCTAGACCTATGTGAGCAGTTTACCTTTGCAATGCAGGCGCAACCCTACTGCAAGGAGGGGTTTTCAAGTTTTCATGGATTGGGGCTTTAAGTCAGGAAGTGTGGGACTGGCAGGATCACCAAGTGAATATATAGAGCAGGGGTATGCAATTAACGGAACTCCAGCTGTTGCAGAACTACAAGTCCCATCAGGCATAGCAAGACTCTGACAGCCACAAGCATGACACCCAGAGGCAGAGGCATGATGGGACTTGTAGTTTTGCAACAGCTGGAGGTCCGCTAATTGCATATCCCTGATATAGAGTATAAAAAAAAACAAATGAATAAAAAGAAAATCAATGCAGCCACCTGGTGTCATTCAATCTGAAGGGCAGAATTCCTGATTTTTTTTTTTGGATAACGCTGTGAATTAGGTGAGGATAGAAACTGAAGGTACTGGTTTTATTTTTAATGGTGCTGGGTAACATTTATCTTTTTACTAGGAATGGAAACTATTGCGCAAATGATTCATGAGTTTTCGAACAAGTGTTAAAGGATCATTGTTTTCTTTGTCTGCCTGATTCTAAGTACAGCAGAGGGGTCGTTTAGCGAAGCGGAGTCTACTAGCCAGGGGCGTATCATGAAATTAATGGGCCCGTGTGCAAGTCCACACCACACCGATCATCCCCGGCTGTCAACCAGGAAGAGATCATCCATGGGTGCAGTGTGGGCCCCCCCCCACCCCTCAGGGCCCGTGTTCAGTGAACACCCTGCACCCATGGATGATACACCACTGCTACCAGCACCACTGGGGAGGATCCTGCCATTGCTGACTGTGGAGGTATTCACCTAAGCGTGATCGGTCCACTGGTCTTATGGCCATGTGTACCCAACATCTCTGGTAAGAACCCATCTTTATTATCCAATGAAGGAATTTATGCAGGATTTGCTGTGACCCATTTAACCATTGACATTGGAGATTTGGTGGGTCGATTGTCATTGCACCACGTCCTTGGATTTGATTTCACATCAATGTGCACAAGCTTACAATTGCACAATAATTATTTCTGGACACTTTTGGACTTTATTTATATATTGTTGAATATTTTTGAGTGATTATATCACACGTTATTGACTATCACATGTTAAACACTTGCATTTTTATTTAGATTTACGTATACACACCATTTTTACTGTATTTCTTAATTTTAGTGCAACACTTTCTCCTTTATTTCCAACATTTATCTTGTTGCCCAAGCTGAAGTTGGCCTTCAACCTGATAAAATAGAGGATGCACAGCACACAATTATTATATGAAAAATTTGATCTTATAAATACGGCTATTTCCTATTTTTGGTTGCAGTAAATATTTATTGATCCATAAAAAATATGACTCAAAGTTCTATAATCCCTTACCTCCCTGCAAATCCAAGGAGCATAAAGAGACTCAGGAATAAATCAGGTTAAATACCCAGGTAGCCTTTTGTACTTCTGGTTGTATATATGCCTGGAGAGCATTATTATTCAACGTAAGCGCCTTCATTACTTTTCAGCAAGCTACAATGCAGACCACGCAGCTGCTGCGGCTCCATGCGGCACAGGGGGTCCCATGCTCTCTGACTGTAAAATGATTTATTTAGTCAATAACAACAATACTACTGGCTCATATATAGAAGGAGTTGCACCTCAGATTGGTCCAAGGCTCACCATATGTTTGACCACAAATCTCCTAACTGAATTAGAGAATTATTTTTGATTAAAGTGATAGTAAACCCTCAGTTTTTTAATCACTTTTAGGAGCTGATTTAATCACTTACTGAGTAAGTAGCAGCTTTGTTATCTGTTAACCACCTCATGATGGCACTATAGCCGAAAGATGGCTACAGCGGGACTCTCTCGTTCTGGGAGGGCATCCATGGTTGTCCTCCCAGAACCACACACCCCGCGCATCCCCTGGGGCGCGCTCTGTGTATGCTGTGTCCTTAGGGCACAGCTGATCACAGATAAGGGTAAAGGGCTAATCACAGCGGCCCTTTACCATGTGATCGGTTGTGTCCAATCACACTTGATCACATGTGAACAAACTTGCCGGTTATTAGCATTCCTTTCCTCACTTGCTGTCACAGCGTGAGGATGGGAGAGCCGCAAACCAGCAATTTTGTATATATCGCCAGTGTCCTGATAGTCAGTGCAGCCCCATCAGTGCCAATCATTGCCTATCAGTAGCCATCAGTGCTGCTTAAAAGTGCCTATCAGTGCAGCCTTATTACTGCCCATCAGTAGAGTTGAGTGAACTGAACTTTCGGGTATCCATGTCCTGAATCCGAACCCGAACGTTTGAGAAAAACGTTCGGGTTCGGGTTCTGGGTTCTGGTATTTTATCAAGCATGTTGAATAGCTGCAGGGCAGCCAATCAACAAGCGTTTCACTGGTTTTCCCTAGAAGCCATCACAGCCATGCCTACTAATGGCGTGGCTGTGATTGGCCAGTGCATCATGTGACCCAGCATCTATATGAGGCTGGAGTCACAGTGCTGCATGTCACATGCTCTCAGGTTAGTGTAGGGAGAGGATGCTGCCGGCGCTGTGAGGGACAGATTGTGAGGGGCAGATTGCAGTGATAATAACTAGGTAGAGATTACGACTACTGCTTTGAGGGACAGATTGTAGATCTATAACATCTCATCATGCATTACAGAAAGATCTGATTACAGAACGATCTCTCATCCTGCAGTACAGAACGATCTGATACTGGACTAAGTAGAGATTACTACTGCTTTGAGGGACAGATTGCAAATCTAATAACATCTCCCATTTTTCTTCCTTTTGCAGCCCTCTGGCACTTTCAAGGACTTCAGTCATTTTTGTGCCGAAAAGTTTGGGTCCCCATTGACTGCAATGGGGTTCGGGGTCCGGGGTAAAGTTCGGATAACGTTCGGTAACTAAGAAAAATGTTTTTTGGTTCTCAGTCTTTTTTTGTTTGTTTAGCAAAATTAAAAAACCCAGTGGTGATTAAATACCACCAAAAAAAGCTCTATCTGTCTAAAAAAAATTATAAAAAATGTCATATGGGTACTGTGATGAATGCGGGTATCAGATCCCTGCCCTCTTCAATAACTCTTGACAGAGGACCAGCCAATCTCACGCCACATTTGTCACTAACGTAATAATGCCATTCTCTGCTACCTCCAGCACAAAGATTTTCCAGCTTGCGGGACCACAATCTAAGTGCCAGCAGCCTGAGAGCGATTTTCTCTACCACCACTGACCTTTGATTTCAGAGCGTCAGGTCTCTGTCAATTAGCAATAACAATTGATTGAGTAATCGCCTGTAACACACACTATCAGACAGACAGAGATATTCAGATGATTTACTCTAAACAGAAGCACTTCTTCAAGAGCCAGGTTAGTTATAGCTTGCATTAAGAGCTTTAGGGACAAGGTCAACACTTTTCAAAATAAGGTTTAATAATGAAAAGCATGCTCGTCACCCAGGAGGCATCTGACAGTGATCCTCCCTCTGGTATGCCTGAACAGGGTCATGCCTGGACTCAATTTGTTCTGTATAAAATTCCACATTCAAATATGTACTTTTTATTAAGGTGTCATGTTCCTTGTCTGAAGTTATGAACCGTGTGTAGATTTCCTAAGTGTTACATTGGGTAGGGGTCTCTGGAAGGTCACATTTGCTCTCAGTGTCCTTTTATGACCCTCGTTAATTCTGAGCCTCCTTTTGATGGCATGCTGTGTGGGTTTAATGGACTGCCCAGCAAAACCAGCCACATCCTGGGGACTCATTTAGCTAAGATAACAGTTCCTTTTAAAGTGGGCTTTTGGAATTCCATACCTAAGGGAGGAGGGAGTATTCTGCAATGTGTGTCTGTTAGGCTAAAACTGTTATGGCTGACTTCTGAACAAGATGGTCGCTAGCTATGGCTTTTCGTGTGTCTAGCACGTGATGTCATCATAGGTAAAGTGTTGCATGACTGTGCAATTCTCATTCAAAGTGTGACAGCGCTGAAAGCTGAAAATTAGTTTGGGCAGAAAGAGGGTGAAAGCGTCCAGTATTGAAGTGGTTAATGTCCAGTGTGCAGGAGGCCTTAACTATTATGCCACAATTGCGTGTATTGCAGGGCAGCCCCATTATATTTGCATTAGTCGCACCCAGCAGCAGCAACACCCGTTGCAAGCGCCAATCTGTTTAATTTTTGCTGCAGTGGTGGAGAACAGGATCGTAGCAGCGGCACAAGTACAACCATGAGCAGCCACACATCATCCATTAACCTCCTGGTTTTACTGTCCACCGGCTGCATGGGTGAATGAAGCCTTAAAAGAGAAGAATGGTTTTGTTTTTTTTTTAAAACTTAAACTTACCTATGTGCATCTGTCCCCGCCCCCCCAATCTGTAAGGGTGAGAACTGAGCTGATCGCTGAGTTCTCCATACCGCTCTGAGCATTGAGCCATGACATGTCAGTCGCCGGCTCTCTGCTCTGCTCCCCCTCGTGCTCTCTGGAGCGCTGGGCTGTGGAGGGGGTGAGAGCGGCTGGTTCAGACTCTCAGTGGCTCCCTGAGAGGCTGAGCCGGGTGCCAGTCCAGGCTCCTGGGTGAATCCCTACCATATCGTCGTGATTTTTTTCCAGCCAGGACCGGCTTTGTGATGTCAGCCGACAGCAGGCTTCAGCACGCTTTCAGCTGAAAACGGGTCACAGGAGTAAAGAACGACCTACACTCCTGTGATCCACAGGAGAAATGCAGCCAAACAAACTTTGGCTGTACTTCTCCTTTAAGGAGTCTCATCTGCCCTCCCAGTTCTTATCCTGGACTAAATCAGTAGCTTAGCATAAGACTAATGGGCAGGGCTTACACCACTCAGTCTACAAAAATTATTAGCAGTTTCAGCACACAAAAGAACTTCTCACCAGACCATGAGATGTCAGTGCAGGAAGGAGCTTGTCCCAGATCCAGAGCAGATCTGTCACACAAATCAAAGAAATTGTCTGCACGCCAAACTATTCCAAGATATATAAAAGGATTTCATGTATTGGACACAATACAATGGAGATTCCTGCGTGGGGAACACTTCCCTTTTTCACCCATAGATGAGGTTAGTCATAGGGAGGGTCTCCATGATTACGTCTGTGGGCCAGGAGTATGATACCCATTGTGAGGAAGCAACACAGTCCAGGCAAGGTGTCAATGGTTTTTGCAGGCTATAGGATAACATGAAGGCTTGTAGAATTCAGTCACTAGCATAAGTACTGGCACTGGAGGCAACAAATGTAAAACAGTTGTGGGTACAGGTATAGAAATACTTGTGGAAACAGGTGCAGTATCATTTGCAGCAACAGGCTCATTAACATTTGCAGTAATAGGCTCAGTATTTGCAGCAGCAGGCTCGGTGATAATTACGGTAACTGGTATAATTGCCACTCCACACAGCGTCCAGCCGGGTTCTGGGGTTCTGCTTCAGTCCTGAAAGTAGAAGTCTACTACTAATCTAATCTTAAACCTGCTCCCACCACCATTTTAATAGAATTCTTTGGTGCATCGCTAGAGGGATCACCAGCAGGAGGAAGGAGATCCTGATTCCCCTATATAGACCTTTAGTTATCATTAGAGAGATCCCCAGCAGGAAAAAGGAGGTGCTAATTCCCTCATATAGATATTTGGTTATTACTAGAAGGATCACCAGCAGAAGGAAGGATGTCCTGATTCCGCTATATAGATCTTTATATCACTAGAGGGATCACCGGCAGGAGGAAGAAGGTCCTGATTCCTCTATATAGATCTTTAGTTATCAGTAGAGGGATCACCAGCAGGAGGAAGGAGGTCCTGATCCCTCTATATAGATCTTTAGTTATCAGTAGAGGGATCACCAGCAGGAGGAAGAAGGTCCTGATTCCTCTATATAGATCTTTAGTTATCACTAGAGCCCTGGTGCCCAACCTGTGGCCCTTTGGTATAACATGTGTGGCCCTCAGACCTCATCAGTCTGTAGTGGGAACATTTCTTAGGGTAATAGCATCTCTACTAGAATCATGTAACACGTCCCCAGCTTCATATTGTCTTCTACAGCATATCCTTATCCAAAAATGTAGAATGTCCACGCTCTTTGTCCCTCATTTCCTATATTAGGTCTGCAGTTTCTGACCTCTCAAGCATTACATACTGTATATTGAACATTATGTGCGGCCCTTTGGTGATGCCCAGGGCCATATTTGAGGCCCCCTTTAGTTCATAGGTTGCCAACCACTGCACTAGTTAAGTCACCAACAGGAAGAAGGAGGTGCTGATAACTCTATATAGATTTTTAGTTAGACCTCATTTAGAATACTGTGTCCAGTTCTGGAGACCTCATGTACAGATACTGATCAAGATATTGATAAGATAGAATGAGTCCAGAGATGAGCAACAAAATGGTGAAAGGTCTGAGGGATAAAACATATCAATAGAGCAGTGGCAGCTGGTGCTCGATAATTGGGGGGGGGGGCTAACAAAGGCCCCCCCCCCATGGGAGGTGAACGGCTTCCTTACCTTAGAAAGCAGATGTCCTGCCTCCCGGGATGACTCAGATCTCCCCTCCTCCTCCCTCCCCTGTCCGAGCCACAGGTGAGCCATCGTGGAGGCTGGTGGGTTGGGCGGTCGGTCTTCCCCTTGCTTCTCCGTTCGTCTTCTCTCTCCTCCTCCCCCTTGGCCAATAAGGTTGCTTCTCCTTTCAGACAATTGGGAAACACATCTCAATATTCATTTTATTATATTATCTATAATATTCTATTGTCACACAACTGGGTGGGCTCGGAGCGCAGTGCACTGCACTCCAAGCCCCCCTTTTTTGAAGCCTATTAGAGCCTCCGACTCTAATCACGTCCTTCAAACCCCCCCATTGAAATGCATGCGCCCTGTATGCAGATTAGGGGCTGGACACATGGATAGGGTGGGCGGCGCCCATGTGCCCCTAATGGACAGGCCGCCACTGAAAAAGAAACTTCAGAAATGTAATAGTACAGTCTTAAAGAAAGGATGAAAAGGGGTGACATGGCTGAAGGGTATTTTCAAAATAAAGCTAAGATCAAAAAACACTTGGACATGACCTCAAATTAATAATTGAAAAGTTAAAAACTAACCTTAGAAAGTATTATACCAAAAGAGCAGTTGATGCTTGGAAGAGTCTCCCAGCAGAAGTGGTGAATAAGTCAACAGTAAGTCAATTCAATCATACGTTATTGAGAAGTATTGAGAAGCCTTTATACAGACATGAGCTTTAATGGCATTCTAGTCTTAGCCCAGTGGTTCTCAACCCTGTCCTCAAGTACCCCAACAGGCCATGTTTTCAGGTTTTCCTTTATCTTGCACAGGTGCTTTAAATCAGAGTCAACTGCTTGGTATATTGGACAGCTATTTTATCTAAGAGAAATTCCCAAAACATGGCCTGTTGGGGGTACTCGAGGACAGGGTTGAGAACCACTGTCTTAGCCCATAGGGTTCACTATTGAGCTGGCCCACCCTTTACAGCTATAAAAGCTGCAGCTCTTCTGGGAAGTCTGTCCACAAGGTTTAGGAGTGTCTATGGGAATGTTTGACCATTCTTCCAGAAGCGCATTTGTGAGGTCAGGCACTGATGTTGGATGAGAAGGCCTGGCTCACATTCTCCGCTCTAATTCATCCCAAAGGTGTTCTATCAGGTTGAGGTCAGAACTTTATGCAGGCCAGTTAAGTTCCTCCACCCCAAACTCGCTCTCCATGTCTTTATTGACCTTGCTTTGTGCACTGCTCCAAATCATTTGGTGGAGGGGCAATTATAGTGTGGGGTTGTTTTTCAGGGGTTGGGCTTGGCCCCTTAATTCCAGTGAAGGGAACTCTTAGGGCGTCTGCATACCAAGACATTTTGGACAATTTCATGCTCCCAACTTTGTGGGAAGAGTTTGGGGATGGCCCCTTCCTGTTCCAACATGACTGCACATCAGTGCACAAAGCAAGTTCCATAAAGACATAGATGAATGAGTTTTGGGTGGAGGAACATGACTGGCCTGCATAGAGTCCTGACCTCAACCCGATAGAACATATTTGGGATGAATTAGAGCGGAGACTGTGAGCCAGGCCTTCTCGTCCAACATCAGTGCCTGACCTCACAAATGCGCTTCTGGAAGATTGGTCAAACATTCCCATAGACACTCCTAAACCTTGTGAACAGCCTTCCCCTGAAGCTGTTATAGCGGCAAAGGATGGGTCCACGCACTATGGAACTCTACGGACTAAGACCCCATACACACTATACAACTTTTGTTGTCAGATTTACCAAAACCATGTAGTGCAGGGGCCTGCCTGATTGCATACAAATTGTAACTCCTAAGGTTTGAACTCATATTATATGGTTTTGGTAAATCTGAAGGAAAAAATCTACAGAAAATTGGATAGTGTGTATTAAGCTTAAGACTGGGGTGCCATTAAAGTTCATGTGCGTGTAAAGGGGCAGGTGCCCCAATATTCGTGACAATACTGTGTACTAGGGAAAAACATAGATCCATCCTACTACAAAAAGACTAAAAAAAAAAAAATAGCAAAAATGCGTAAATAAATAAAATAAAATGGGGCAAACCCAATGGACCGCTTGTTCTTTTACTGATGCCATTCTTCTATGTTTCCATGTAATCCTGGCTAGCAACAAAAAAAAGAGAAAGAAGTGCCTAAATATATAAACAGGGACAAATAGCATATGACGGGCGCGGGGAAGCGTGGTCGTAGTCAGTCACAAACCGCTCACAGTAAATCAGGCTCACGCTGGCCTCCGTTCTCCTTGCACCGAGCCAGGCCATTCCTCGTCTGGATTATTTTAGAACAGACCTTCTATTGTAATGTTACAGCCCTCTGATGGGGTATTAACTAGAATTTGATGCTACTTAAGGTTTGGCTGGGACGTCGTAACTCAGCATAGAACAGATGTAAAATCTTTTTAAGGCTCACAAGCCAAAAATTGCGCGATAGCTGAATATGTTCCATTCTCCCCGACTGCAAAATGTTTTGTACGTTCCGCTAAAGCGTCCCATTCCGGAGCGCCCTCAGGAAAAGATGGCGGTGTTTGCTTAAAAACAGCTTTGGGAAGCAGAAACAACCGGCTGCATTTTGATTTTTTTTTTTTTTTTTACGATTTATGGTGCCATGTTCTGGGCACTAAAATGGCTTTATGAAACATTCATGAGTTGCTAAAAGTATTTTTTTTGCAAAGAAAGCAACGAAACGGCACATTAACTTACTGATAGTCCGCTGTTTTATGTCAGAGAAGAACACTAAATTATTAATCTGTGATAGAGCAATGTGGCAACCAGGGAATAGTCAGTACTTAGTCCTGAATTAGCTTGTCATGTTTTGCATTAATTATTCGTTTTTTTTTTTGTTTTTTTCTATTTTCAGTTCAGGATAACTTTACTTTCCTTAAAGTGGTATTAAACCCTCAGCCTATTTTAGTTTAACACATTGAGCTCAATGAAATAAACATTCCCAGAAAACCATTTGTTAAAATTCTTAACCCAGCACTTGCAGTTTACAACTTTCAATTTTGCTGGCTCCTGCTCTCTCGGTGCTGCTTTTCTGAACATTCAGTCTTCACAGGAAGGAGTTAACAGTGGACAATACAGTGTCCGGTCAGTGGTGATCAGGGGAGTGACTTGATATCATAGGCTTTGGCAGTGGTCTCCAAACTGTGGTCCTTTGATTGCCTGTGTGTGGCCCGTGGGGCACTGTTCTTCACAATGATACAAGGCACTATTCCTCCCACAGACACCAATGATGGGGCTCATTCCTTCCACTGACACCAATGATAGAGCTCTATTCCTTCCACTGACACCAATGATGGAGCCCCATTCCTTCCACTGACACCAATGATGGAGCCCTATTCCTTCCACTGACACCAATGATAGAGCTCTATTCCTTCCACTGACACCAATGATGGAGCCCTATTCCTTCCACTGACACCAATGATGGGGCACCATTCCTCCCACTGAGACCAATGATGGGGCACCATTCCTCCTACTGATACCAATTATGGGGCACTATTCCTCCAACTGACACCAATGATGGAGCCGTATTCCTTCCCCTAACACCAATGATGGGGCACCATTCCTCCCACTGAGACCAATGATGGGGCACCATTCCTCCTACTGATACCAATTATGGGGCACTATTCCTCCAACTGACACCAATGATGGAGCCCTATTCCTTCCACTGACCCCAATGATGGGGCACCATTCCTCCCACTGAGACCAATGATGGGGCACCATTCCTCCTACTGATACCAATTATGGGGCACTATTCCTCCAACTGACACCAATGATGGGGCACCATTCCTCCCACTGACACCAATAATGGGGCACTATTCCTCCCACTGATACCAATGATGGGGCAGCATTCCTCCTACTGATACTAATTATGTTGCACCATTTCCCCACTGATACCAACAATGGGGCACCATTCCTCCCACTGACACCAATGATGAGGCACTAAAATATAATTATTTTTAATCCCACTGGCCTCCAAGTCTGGGGCATTGTCTACTCCCAATGACACCGAAGCATTTTATACTCCAGTGGGCCACAGTGTGGCCCTCCTAAAGTCTAATGGACAGTAAACCGGCTCTTTGTTTAGAAAGTTTGGAGACCCTGGTCTATGGGTTTGTGTGTTTCCATTGATGCACACAGTGTAGGGAGACACAGCTCGAGTCCCTGCTGCTGAAAGTTCTTAAAAAATGCAGGGTTCAATATCACTTTAAGAACTTACATACACTCAGTGACCGTTATTTTAGGTACATTTCCTTATTAACACAAATAGTTAATTCACACAATCAATTTACTGTGACAGGAAATAATTCATGCTGACATGGCCAAGAAGTTGTCAAACATTAGAATGGGAAGGGTGAGTGATCTAAACAACTCTGACTGCAGAATGATTGTTGGTTGCTGCAACTCAGAATCTGCTGACTTAATGGGATTTTCACACACCGCGGTCTCTAAAGATTACAGAGAATGGTATGAAATATAATGGTGGACAAAAACAGCTTGTTAAAGAGGACCTAGCCTCAGATTACAAAATTTCCCATAGAAGTGAATTGTATGCTTAGAGCTAAGATTAAACATTTTGAGTTGTATGTATTAAAAAAATAAATGGATGGGTATTCTTCTATTTCCTTCACCGGTTGAATGTTATTCATTCATTCATTCAAAAAAAAAAAGCAGATCAGGAAAATACCACATTATGGCCACTAGATGGATGTGAGAATTATAGGAAATAAGAATTTGTTTCCTACAATCAGAGAGGTCTGCCAGAGAACTGTGAAGCTGCGTATCTCATTGGCTAACATCTCAGGGAACCTTCAGTGAGAAAAATGTCCCTTACATATATAGTAGAGGTCCGCAGGTTGGAAAGGGCGGCTTATTCAGTACTTTTCGTGAGTGCCTGTATGAGGCTGTGCCCAGGCCTGTGCTGGCCATCGGGACTACCGGCAGTTTTCCTGTGGGCCAATGGCTCAGTGGGCTGGCCTCGTCCTCACAGGGATCCCCCGCGATCTACCTGTCAGTCACCGATAGTCAGCTGACGCCTGACGGGTAGATCGGGATTGAGCAGCAGAGAAGCGCAGGGAGTGTACTAAGTTCTCTGTCAGTCATGTGTCACTCTGCTCCCCGGCAGCCCTGTCCCCTCATCTCTCCTCATCCGTTCCAATTTGCAGAGAAATTAATACACAGCCACTTCCCGCGCTACTCTGCAAGAAGAAGGCTAGTAACACTTTGCCCTAATGTGCCCTGATGCGCCCTGATGTGCCCTAATGTGCCCTGATGCGCCCTGATGTGCCCTAATGTGCCCTGATGCGCCCTGATGTGCCCTAGTGTGCCCTGATGTGCCCTAATGTGCCCTGATGTGCCCCCTGTGCCTGATGTGCCCTAATGTGCCCTAATGTGCCATAATATGCCCTGATGTGCCCTGATGTGCCCCATGTGCCTGATGTGCCCTAATATGCCCTGATGCGCCCTAATGTGCCCTGATGTGCCCCGATGAACCTGATGTGCCCTAATGTGCCTGATGTGCCCTAATGTGCCCTGAAGTGCCCTATTGTGCCTGATGTGCCCTAATGTGCGTGATGTGCCCTAATGTGCCCTGATGTGCCCTAATGTGCCCCGATGTGCCTGATGTGCCCTAATGTGCCTGATGTGCCCTGATGTGCCCTATTGTGCCTGATGTGCACTAATGTGCATGATGTGCCCTAATGTGCCTGATGTGCCCTAATGTGCCTGATGTGCCCTGATGTGCCCTAACGTGCCTTATATGCCCTGATGTGGTCTGATGTGTCCTGATGTGCCCTAATGTTCCCTGATGTGCCCCATGTGCCCTGATGTGCTCAAATGTGCCTGATGTACCCTGATGTGCCCTGATGTGCCCTAATGTACCCCATGTGTCTCATGTGCCCCATGTGCCCTGATGTGCCCTAATGTTGCTGATATGCCCTAATGTTCCCTGGTGTCCCCTGATGTGCCCTAATGTGCCCCATATGCCCTGATGTGCCTAATGTGCACCATGTGCCCTGATGTGCCCCATGTGCCTGATGTGCCCTAATGTGCCTGATGTGCACTGATGTGCCTGATGTGTCCTAATGTGCCCTATGTGCCCAATGTGCCCCATGTGCCC
>BLSH010118351.1:155524-165925 GCA_018402905.1 Glandirana rugosa
CATGTGCCCTGATGTGCCTGATGTGCCCTAATGTGCCTGATGTGCACTGATGTGTCCTATGTGCCCAATGTGCCCCATGTGCCCTAATGTGCCCTGATGTTCCCAAAAGTGCCCTAATGTGCCCGATGTCCCTAATGTGCCTGATGTGCCCTAATGTGTCTGATGTTCCCTAATGTGCCCTGTTGTGCCCTAATGTTCTCGATGTGCCCTGATGTGCCCTAATGTGCCTGATGTGCCCCATGTGCCCTAATGTGCCCCATGTACCCTAATGTGCCTTATGTGACCTAATGTGCCCTAATGTGCCTGATGTGCCCTAATGTGCCCAATGTGCCCTAATGTGCCCCATGTGCCCTGATGCCATGTGCCCTGATGTGCCCTAATGTGCCCCATGTGCCCTAATGTGCCCTGATGTGCTCCATGTGCCCTGATGTGCTCTAATGTGCTCCATGTGCCCTGATGTGCCCTGATGTGCCCCATGTGCCCTGATGTGCTCCATGTGCCCCATGTGCCCTGATGTACTGTACCCTGATGTGCTGTACCCTGATATTCTGTGCACTGTGCCCTGATGTGCTGTGCCCTGATGTGCTGTACCCTGAGGTGCTGTGTGCTGTATCCTGATGTGATGTGTCCTGATGTGCTGTACCCTGATGTGCTGTGCCCTGATGTGCTGTACTCTGATGTGCTGTGCCCTGTAATCTGATGTGCTGTACCCTGATGTGATGCGTGCTGTACCCTGATGTGATGCGTGCTGTACCCTGATGTGCACTGTGCTCTGTACCCTGATGTGCTGTGCCCTGATGTGCTGTGCCATGATGTGTCCTGTGTCCTTTGCCCTGATGTGCTGTGGCATGATGTTTCCTGTGTCCTTTGCCCTGATGTGCCCTGGGCATGTCTGGATGAAGTTCAGGGCCAAATTTTTGTCCTAGTCCAGCCCTGGCTCTGCCACTCATATTACCCCTGCAGCAGCAGGACAGTTGTGGATGTTTCTGGAGGCAGAAAGGACTGAGGATGTCTACTGTAAGAAGCAGCCATCAACACTAAGGACACATTTCATCACTGGGAAGTAGCGTCTCTGGTGCTGATTATAACATATACACTATATTGCCAAAAGTATTGGGACACCTGCCTTTGCACACACATGAACTTTAATGGTATCCCAGTCTTAGTCCATAGGGTTCAATATTGAGTTGGCCCACCCTTTGCAGCTATAACAGCTTCAACTCTTCTGGGAAGGCTGTCCACTCTTAAGGCGTCAGCATTCCAAGACATTTTGGACAATTTCATGCTCCCAACTTCGTGGGAGTCCTGACCTCAACCCGATAGAATACCTCTGGGATGAATTAGAGCAGAGACTGTGAGCCAGACCTTCTAATCCAACTTCAGTGCCTGACCTCATAAATGTGCTTCTGGAAGAATGGTCAAACATTCCCATAGACACTCCTAAACCTTGTGGACAGCCTTCCCAGAAGAGTTGAAGTTGTTATAGCTGCAAAGGGTGGGCCAACTCAATATTGAACCCTACGCACTAAGACTGGGATGCTATTAAAGTTCATGTGTGTGTAAAATCAGGTGTCTCAATACTTTTCGTAATATAGTGTACAGTGGCAGCTTGTTGGTTTTTTTTTGGGGGGGGGGGGGATAGGCGGTGCACCAACAAGCATTCCCCTGATTTGTCAGGTCACCCGCACATCCCCCCCATGGGTCGGCTGGATCACGGATCAATCAAACTCCCCCCTCGGTTGGTCAGCCCCACACTTACCACATCAAGAGGGCAGCGATTGCCTCCGGGTGACGGCTTCTGGTGCGTCTCCTCCCTCCTCCTCCTAGGCGGCCATTAGGATCGCCTGTCCTTTCAGCCAATCAGCTGACAGGTCTCAGGACCTGCTTCCTGATTGGCCTGGAGGAGAATCAGTGTGACAATAGCAAATATTCATGCCATTATCAACTTTAGTAAATTTTGCATTGTAAATACTGTCATGCTGACCATGTTCTGACCATAGTGTTTACCTAGGCTGTATACCCTGAAGTTAGGCAAGGGGGTGTATGTGTGTGGGGTGGATATGTCTAGACTCCTTTCTGCCAGCGTTGAGCTTTAGAATGCTTTAACCATTAGGAAACCATTTACAGCATCAAGTTCCCCTTCCCAACATTAGGTAATGATGATGCACTTTATAAGTGTGGAAAAACCTGAATTATTTGCACTGGAAAGTCTTTATAAAAAAATGTTTAATCCTCTTAGAAGGGCAAAGTTATGCGGTGTTCTTTATCCATCATTGTAATGAATTTGTATTGATATTTTATATACTTAATGAGTCACTGAGCTGTATAACCATTTTTCAGTATTGAGCTACACAGATGGCTCATCCAACGTAAGCGGCAAATTCCACTGTGTGCAGAAACTCTCAGATTGTACATATTTTCCATTTTCTATGGTATGTAAAGGACAAGCAGCATCTGAAGGGCAGAATCCCCGATAGACAGAATAATGTCCCCATTATATAAACATCAGAGCAAAACTTTTCTATGGACAAAGAGCTATGAGTTAAATAGATTGACAGATAGATAGATAGATAGATAGATAGATAGATAGATAGATAGATAGATAGATAGATAGATAGATAATAGATAGATAGATAGATAGATAGATAGATAGATAATAGATAGATAGAAAGATAGATAGAAAGATAGATAGATAGATAGATAGATAAATAGATAGAGAGATAGATAGATAGATAGAAAGATAGATAGATAGATAGATAGATAGATAGATAGATAGATAGATAGATAGATAGATAGATAGATAGATAGATAGATAGATAGATAGATAGATAGTCCTCCAGTTTAGGAAGTGGTCAGGGCAACAACCCCAGCTATGGCAGCCATTCACAGTCCTCCTTGAACCATTGCTAAGAACCTTTTCCTACCTCCCCCTACCTCTAGTACTGCCAAGGACAGACGGGGTACCTCACCCTACGCTACCCTCTTGCTTAAAGCTCACCAAACCCAGGAGCTGGGGCCTTAACCACCTCAATACCAGGCATTTTAACCCCCTTCCTGCCCAGACTAATTTTGACTCTGTCACACTTTGAGAAAAACAATTGTGCGGTCATGCAACACTGTACCCAAATGCTCTTCCTACACTATCCACTTTACCAAAGCGCACCAAAACCTGGGGGCAGGGATTTAAAAAGACTCTACATGACCCAAGATGGCCACCCGAGTCACCTGGATGCAGCATAGCCAACCGGAATGCTGCTCCCAAGAACCGACGGAACCATAGAGAAACAAAGTTTCCTTAGACTTCCCTTCCAGCTGCAGTGCCGCTCTGGACCAGCGCCACCTGCAGTAGAGACAATAGACTGCACCTGCCTACAAGCTCTTTGCCTTCATGTATGTTTGGCTTATAAATGTAAAGCTCTACAAAAATGGTAAATTATACTTTTAAATTATATATTTAAATCTGTACAAAAAAAAATTACTGGAATTTGGCTTCAACTCTTCCTTTTGGTGATGACTTTCTAAGTAAACAAAAAAGAAAAAAAAAATAGATTAACCAGAGAGCAGTTCATTAAAGTACAAGATTGTATTCCCACCGGCAACTTACTCGCACTTTGGTAACTTATCAGCCTTGATGTTTTTTAGCAGTTGCTGGTAGTGTTTGTTTTAATCTATCAAGGCTGCGATGTATTTCAACTGACGTGCTGTCATAAACCCCCCGGAGATACGTTCCGCTATCTTCTCAGATGCTCTTCAGAAGAAGTAAATAACCATTTGAACTTGTGCAGACAACGCCAAAACCTTTATATTGTTCTCTGCCTTTGTATTGAGATCACAGGGCCTGAGCGTTGACTTTAAATGGGAATAATTCATTAGACTGGAGAGGCCATTGAAGCGGATCCTATATTGTGGTCTTTTTTTTTAAGCCCGATGAAGAACGGGGGTCTCCAACGTACCAGATCAGTAAATTTACATCACAAACGCCGACAGCTTCTTTATTAAATTATTTAAGACGCAGACGGCACAGATCATCAACAGACACTAATCATAAAGACAAATAACGCTTCTTTAGCCTTCATGGCTGTTCAGAGGTTCAGATGCTGCTTTGTCAACCATTCATTTCTCAAAGGTGTTATAGAGTGACACCGGCTGGTACAGGATTTCTGGAACTATATAAAAATGATATCACTATAAACCGGTATAATTCCGTGCTAAATTCAAAAATATTTTGTTACGAAAGTTAAAAGAAAATTGGAGAGCTGCTGGCACAGGTTAACAGATGCAAAACCTTCTACAAAATTTTACATCCAAAGTACAGCGCTATCATAAAACAATAGAAAATAGGGCCCGAAAATCATTTATGGTAAAATCTTTCCAAAGTTCCATATCGTGAGCGTTCCGGGCTTGAGGGGTAAGAGTTTTATCGTGAATTAGATGTAATGTCAATTTCCTGGCAAATAATATAACATCTTTTGCCACCTCGAATCTATCTACTTCTTGGGAGGGGCAATACAGTCATGGCCGAAATTGTTGGCACCCCAGAATTTTTTTCCAGAAGATCAAGTTTTTCTTACAGAAAAGTATTACAGTAACACATGTTTTGCTATACACGTTTATTCCCTTTGTGTGTATTGGAACAAAACAAAAAAAGGGAGGAAAAAAAGCAAATTGGACATAATGTCACACAAAACTCCAGAAATGGGCTAGACAAAATTATTGGCACCCTTAATTTAATATTTGGTTGCACACCCTTGGGAAAAAATAACTGAAATCGGTCGCTTCCTATAACCATCAATAAGCTTCTTACACTTCTCATCCGGAATTTTGGAACGCTCTTCTTTTACAAACTGCTCCAGGTCTCTCTTATTAGAAGGGCGCCTTTTTCCAACAGCAATTTTAAGATCTCTCCACAGGTGTTCAATGGGATTTAGATCTGGCCACTTCAGAACTCTCCAGCGCTTTGTTGCCATCCATTTCTGGGTGCTTTTTGACATATGTTTGGGGTCATTGTTCTGTTGGAAGACCCAAGATCAGCTTTCTGACACTGGGCTCTACAGTGCAACCCAAAATCCTTTGGTAATCCTCAGATTTCATGATGCCTTGCACACATTCAAGGCACCCAGTGCCAGAGGCAACAAAACAACCCCAAAACATCATTGAACCATCACCATATTTCACTGTAGGTACTGTGTTCTTTTCTTTGTAGGCCTCATTCTGTTTTCGGTAAACAATAGAATGATGTGCTTTACCAAAAAGCTCTATCTTGGTCTCATCTGTCCACAAGACATTTTCCTAGAAGGATTTTGGCTTACTCAAGTACATTTTGGCAAACTGTAGTCTTGCTTTTTTATGTCTCTGTGTCAGCAGTGGGGTCCTCCTGGGTCTCCTGCCATAGCGTTTAATTTCATTTAAATGACGACGGATAGTTCGCGCTGACATTGATGCTCCCTGAGCCTGCAGGACAGCTTGAATTTCTTTGGAACTTGTTTGGGGCTGCTTATCCACCATCCGGACTATCCTGCATTGCAACCTTTAATCAATTTTTCTCTTCCGTCCACGCCCAGAGAGATTAGCTACAGTGCCACGGGTTGCAAACTTCTTGATAATGTTGCGCACTGTGGACAAAGGCAAATCTAGAACTCTGGAGATGGACTTATGGAGATTGTTGATATTTTTCCACAATTTTGGTTCTCAAGTCCTCAGACAGTTCTCTCCTCCTCTTGTTGTTGTCCATGTGGCACACACAATGCAAAGACTAAGTGAACTTCTCTCCTTTTTATCTGCTTTCAGGTGTGATTTTTATATTGCCCACACCTGTTACTTGCCCCAAGTGAGTTTAAAGGAGCATCACATGCTTGAAACAATCTTATTCATCCACAATTTTGCCAATAATTTTGTCCAGCCCATTTTTGGAGTTTTGTGTGACATTATGTCCAATTTGCTTTTTTTCCTCCCTTTTTTTGTTTTGTCCCAATACACATAAAGGGAATAAATATGTGTATAGCAAAACATGTGTTACTGCAATACTTTTCTGTGAGAAATACTTGATTTTCCTGAAAAATTTCTGGGGTGCCAACAATTTTGGCCATGACTGTAACTAAGACCCAAACCTAGTAGTGATTTTTCATCATCAGTAAGTTTATATGAGGACAAATTAATAACCTGCAGATCATCCCTGGTTAGGTCTTTTTTTACCAGGTATGGTCCCAGATTGCCCAACCGCTTGGAGTCTCCCAAAGGGTTGAATAATGAAAATAATGAAATATAAATGCAAATGTTTATTTATGTACTGCATATTATACTGTATATGTGTTTTTGTATTTCTTTAGTTGTTCCCACCATACATATCCCCTGAACCCTTGAGGAAGCTGACACAGGCGAAACACGTCTGGACGAGTTGTCCTTTCCTGCTATAAAAAGTGTTGTATACAAAGTGAATTATTTGAGATTTATGCTATGAATATATGTATGCATGACACTATGGGGTTGATTTACTAAAGCTGGAGAGTGCAAGATCTGGTGCAGCCGTGCATGGTAGCCAATCAGCTTCCAACTTCAGCTTGTTCAATTAAGCTCTGACAAAGAAACCTGAAAGCTGATTGGTTTCTATGCACAGCTGCACCAGATTTTGCACTCTCCAGCTTTAGTAAATCAACCCCTATATGGGAGAAAGAAACTCTACTTTCGGGGGGTATTCTCTTGGCCTGAACAATATGTGTAGGAACAAATTCATGTTTTTAGGGGGTATTACCCCCAGTGTCTTTTTTATCATCTCTGTGATAAAAAAAGTTTTTAACTTTTATATATGTAGTATTTATTTTGAGAGGAGGTTCCCAGCACTTCTATAGTTTCATTCTTTGCATTGTATTTCCTTCAGTTACTCTAAGGATATGGTGCTGATTTTTCAGCCAAGCTCATTTTTGTTATTTTTTTTTATCATAAAACAATAATCAATAAATTATAAAAGTGAAAATAAAAAATAAAAATCAGTCTTTTCCAAAAAAAGTCTGTGCTTAAAAGATGTATGGAAATGTATATATTTTTAATCATACTTAACCAAGGTGGATGTGTCCCCCGCCGTCTCTAACACTGAGAAACCAGCAATGAAATACTACCGGTCGCTCGGTTCTCAAAGCTCTCTAAGCAGAGAGCTGCTGACTGTCAGTCTCCGGCTCTCTGCTCTGCCCCCCCCCCCTCGCTCACTGGAGCGCTGGGCTGAGGAGGGGCAGGATTGGCCGTCTCAGGCTCTCAGCAGCTTGCTGAGAGGCTGAGCCAGGTGTTGGTCCAGGCATGTGGGCAGATCCTGACTTCTTTGCCGCAATCTTGCTTGAGCCTGGATAGGCTCTGTGACCTCAGCCGACAGCGGGCTTCAGCCCGCTGTCTGCTGAAAATGGATCACAGGAGTGCAGACTGAACTGCACTCCTGTGATCCACAGGAAAAAGTACAGCCAAAAGAGCTTTGGCTGTATTTCACCTTTAAGTCTTGAAAATATATAACAAAACGTGCAGAAAATGCTTTCAATGATCAAAAAGGAATTGGGCACCCACTAATCCAAAAGGGCTAACTCTAGAGATGAAATGCCACAGAAATCCAGTGAGGGTGAAATTGAGATTGGGTGCTTAGCTTACCTGAATTCTTTGGCTTTCAAAAAAATGCTAAGTTAACAACCCTTTGGGGGTAAATCCCAAACAAATCCACAATGGAGTGCAGTGGTACCCCCTCTTGGGGCTGCTGAAAATTGTGGTTTTTCTGTCACCCTGCCCAGCCAGGCATTCAATTTTTCAAGCCCTCAGAGTCATTAACCAGCCCATACACTTGTTTTATTGTATTTTACTGAGGGGATTAACTTGAATGGGGATGGGATATAGGGATGCCCAGAACGATTCAGTGCAGTATACTCCAGTATATACTCTCCAGACTTCTCTCCAGCACAACTCTTGCTTAAGTCCTCTTTCCTTTCATTTCACTTGCTGCAGACTGTTACTCCTCCAGACTAGCTAGGACCGCATGGTTAGGCTTGACGCTGACTCAGCCAGGCCTCAGCAGATTGCCTTTTGTGGGCAGGGACCTCGGGCCCCTATTGTGTAGAAGTAGTCCAGGTGCTAGCTGTCCTGTACTCAGGTACTAATCCCAGGTAGCTTTCTTCAGGCCCTGCCAGCCAGCCTGGCGCAATGACCCCTCTCCACTGCCCTTTCCCCAGTCCTCTCTTCTGGTTCTGCACCCATCTCTCAAACTGCAATCTCCCAGTTCTCTCAGGTGTGCCTCCCCAGTCCTCCTGACTGTGCTTCACTCACCAGCACTTCACTTGCTGCAACTAGTTGTCCTCCCTGGAAACTCTTAGCAGTGTTCTCTCCCGCTGTCCTCTCCTTGCTCTCTCATGTGCCTCTCTTCCAGGATCTCTTCACTCCTCCTGGATGCACCCGAGCCCCAACTGAGGGTCAACCCCCTCCAGACCGGGGAGCTTCCCGTGGGCCCAGACAGCCTCCACACTCTCTCATTCCAGCTCTTCCACCTGACAACTCCTCCCCAGCTGGGCTGACCCTGGGTATTTAAGAAGGCCTGCCTCCTGCCAATCCAGGTCGGGGATTGGTCAAGGCTCCCTAAATTACCCCAGGTGGCTACACCTCCCTTCTCCACCACTCTTCCCAGAAAACTCCAGAAGCTTCTGGAAAGAAGCGAGAGTCCTGATGACAGCACCTGTGAGTCACCCAGCCCTACCCTGAGTCACTCTCAACCCAGAATGAAAACAAACAGGCCTAGCCACCAGCTATGCCTGCCTACATTTTCCTACTCTGCTAGGAAAATCCTCACTTTAGCACCTAACTGCCTAGAAGGTGCTACACTAGGATGGAACCACAATCTGACTCAAGGCTCCACTCCAGCTTCACTCCCAATCCGTAGGGACATATACAGGGCCTTGAAAAAGTATTCATACCCTTGACATTTTCCACATTTTGTCATGTTACAATCAAAAATGTAAATGTATTTTATTTGGGAATTTATGTTATAGACCAACACAAAGTGGCACATGATTGTGAAGTGGAAGTAAAATGATAAATAGTTTTCTAACTTTTTTTACAAATAAATATGTGAAAAGGGTGGCGTGCATTTGTATTCAGTCCCCTTTACTCTGATACCCCTAACTTAAACCAAATAGTCCAACCAATTGCCTTCAAAAGTCACCTAATTAGTAAATAGAGTCCACCTGTGTGTAATTTAATCTCAGTATAAAAATAAATACAGCTGTTCTGTGAAGTCCTCAGAGGTTTGTTAGAGAACCTTAGTGAACAAACAGCATCATGAAGGCCAAGGAACAGGAGAAGTTTAAAGCTGGCTTAGGTTATAAAAAATATCCCAAGCTTTGAACATCTCACGGAGCTCTGTACAATCCATCTTCTGAAAATGGAAAGAGTATGGCACAACTGCAATCCTACCAAGACATGGCCGTCCTCCTAAGCTGACAGTCCGGGCAAGGAGAGCATTAATCAGAGAAGCAGCCAAGAGGCCCATTGTAACTTTGGAGGAACTGCAGAGATCCACAGCTCAGGAGGCACAATCTGTTCACAAGACAACAATTAATCTCATGCACTCCACAAATCTGGCCTTTATGGAAGGCCAGATCCCCACAACATGATGCTGTCCCCACCATGTTTCACGGTGGGGATGGTGTGTTCAGGGTGATGTGCAATGTTAGATTTCAACCACACATAGTGTTTTGCTTTTTAGGCCACAAAGTTCAATTTTGATCTCATCTGACCAGAGCGCCTTCTTCCACATGTTTTCTGTGTCCCCCACATGGCTTCTCGTAAGTGAGACTTCTTATGGCTTTCTTTTAACAATGGCTTTCTTCTTGCCACTCTTCCATAAAGGTCAGATTTGTGGAGAGCACAACTAATAGTTGTCCTGTGGACAGATTCTCACACCTGAGCTGTGGATCTCTGCAGCTCCTCCAGAGTTACCATGTGCCTCTTTGTTAGAAGAAGAGTGTGATAAGGGTTAATTGCATCTGGGTGTGGTTCCCTCTGAGTTGCTGAGAAGCAGCTCTATTTAAACTTCCTGTTTCCTGTAGCAAGTGTTGTATAATCAACACGAGAGGTGTTTAGACTGGAAATACCTTCTCACCGTTCTTCTTTCGGTAACAATTTTCTTTCGGTATTCTTCAGAGTGAATGCTCTTCGGTACACCCCCTGTGTCTTTTGTACACCTTCTTCCGCGAGACCAGTCTACTCTAGTTTTAACTTGAAACACCGGATTTTTCGTTTTGTGATACACACCAACTTTAGATTGTAACGTGTAGTGGGACTTGTGTGGTAGGGGTGGCACTTTGTACCACCCCTGTCGTAGTACAACACCCCTAGACCGGAAGGTATTTCCGGTCTAAACACCTCACGTACTCTAATTAA
>BLSH010118351.1:200947-264751 GCA_018402905.1 Glandirana rugosa
AAAAAAAATGGTGACCCGTGTCTAATGAACTACTAAAAAAAAAAAAACTTGTCTCCGATTGGCTTAGGAGTAGAGGAGATCCGTTCACCTCGGAAATTCTAACGAGTAAATAAATTAGGCCGATGTTTTGAACTGGTCTTAAAAAATGGATGTCCACCTTTCTGATACAATCATTTTATTAAAAAAGTATATCATCATGACAAACGTTCACTCATGCAGGGGCATAATTCAATGAGCATAACGATCATATAAAATTGATAGGTGGGATGTCCACCTTTCAATCTCTTCCAGTCAGCCAGGCTACCAGAATTAATGGAAAATGTAAAAAATTCTGGTCAAGTTTTGTAGCCGGATTAAATAAATGAGCAATCTTAAAGGCTCCACTTGCCTAGAGGAGATGAGGATTCGGTTAGCCTCTGTTCAAAAAAAAAAAAATCATCAAGTAATCTGTGCCCAGTGGTAAAAAAAAAAAAAAAAAAAATCAGGTAATCTGTGCCCAGTGGTAAAAAAAAAAAAAAAAAACCCTCAACAAGCACAGGAAGTTGGAGGCATGCAAGATAGAAAACCTCCAATCCATTATATTATTGATAAATCTGGGAGACTGGATGCTCTGTAGGTTTATCAGACACCTACATGTCCGAATTCATCCTCAATTCCTCTGCCAGCTTCAGTGCCTCCCCTTTGGTCTGTACATCTCCCCCAGGGCATTCACAAAGGTCTCACGATGGGGAAAAATCAGTAGAACTTCCACAATGGAATAGCCTTCCTCTGATAGAGAAAGTCAAAGGTGCTTTGGGAGTGAAGCAGAACAGTGACGGAGTATCCTTGGTTCTCCATAACTGACCAATTGTTTTTGAATGGAACATTATCACATCAGACCCCAGCTAGAAAGGTTGGGGGATGCATTTCAAAGAGCAGGCTGCTTGAGGTCATGGGATGTTCAGCTTATGAGGCATAGTATTGAATGCTCTTGAATTGCGAGTAGTGTTCAAAGCCCTTCTGTCATTCACTCCTTTTAGAAGAGGAGCAAGATTTATACCGTGCATAGACAGCAGTGAAAGGGTAGGATTCTTAGGCTGTCAGTGGAACTTCCTGTATCAATAATTGCAGATATGCCATTTTGGCTTAGGAGGCTCTAGTGTCTCTCCTACACTTAAGCATTGAGTCACCACTGCCTCTTCCAGTGATGACAGATTTGCTCTCTCATGGTCAGTTTTGTCATCCAGCCCCAATAGACTACTTTTTGATGGCATGGAAGTTGGGAGGTGCAGGCTACCAAGTCAAGGGTGCTCAGTGCAGGTAGTGGCTACCTTGTGTTAAGCCAGAGAGGTCTTTGTGAATAAGACTTACCAAAGAATATGGGAAAATTATGCAGATCTCACACAGTAAACCCTGGAGTTCTTTATCACCTAAACGAGCCAAGATTCTACAGTTCTTACAACTGGGCCTAGGTTCAAATATGTTTAAATTTCAAACTTCAGCCTTGTCTGCACTTACAAGGAGTCATTAACCCTTTAGTGATGCAATTCTCAATAGGCTTGCATGAATTTGTATACCTGCCAGGAAACCATTGTTCCCTATGTGGCATTGCTCATGTTCCTCATCTCTATCAAGGCCTCACTTCTATCCTACAGAATTGGCTACACTCTGCAATCTGATGATCTTATTTCTGGTTGCTGCAACCTCTGTGAAAAAGGGGTGTCTGAGCTGCAGGCTTTGTACTCAAGGAGCCTCACCTAAGCGTTCTACCCAGACAATATAGTCCTAAAACTCCAGACTGCCTTTATCCATGTGGTGTCTTTCTCCTTCGACTTTAACCAGGAAGTTAGTTTACCATCTTTCTTGTTTGAGTGAGAGAACCACATCCCCTGGATGTTGATCTAACCTTGGTGACCTGCTTGGCAGCTACCTTTTCGTTCAGGAAAGCTGAAATCTGTACTTGGTTCCAGCGTGGCTTAAGGCAGGGCCAATCAGCATCAACATGTACAGTCATATCCTAGATTAAGACAATTAAAAGAGCCGACTCTCCACAAGACCTTCCTGTTTCGGATGACTTAAGAGCACATTCAACTAGGGCAGTGCCAGCTCAGTGCAAAGCTCAGTACTGAGTGTCCCCTGAGGCTATTTGCAAGTCAGCAATATGGTCCTCCCAGGAAACACCTTTATTACACTTTAAGTGAACCCGGCTCACAACAGTAAAATTTGGAAAATTCATGGTGCATAATTGCGCTTCTGATCATTACAAAATTTTTCTTGCACCCTCCCATATGGCGAGTTAGGTCCCATGTGTATGCTGCCATGATGCACCAGGAAAACGGAAAATTGTATACTCACCTTTCCGTAATTTTCCTTTCCTGGTGCATCTTCATGGCAGCATACAGATTCCCGCCCAAATTGGTGAGAGTTACAGAGAATGCGGTGAGCCGGGTCTGTCTTTGATTTATAGTT
The DNA here is from genome assembly GCA_018402905.1 of Glandirana rugosa. Lineage (NCBI taxonomy): Eukaryota > Metazoa > Chordata > Amphibia > Anura > Ranidae > Glandirana > Glandirana rugosa. The sequence goes on from BLSH010118351.1 coordinate 203,396, forward strand.
AACCAGTCCTATCATGTTGTGGGGGCGGAGCCACAACCCATGTGTATGCTGCCATGAAGATGCACCAGGAAAGGAAAATTACGGAAAGGTGAGTATACAATTTTCCGTTATTTATCTGTTTGCTTGTGAATCATCCTTGATCAGATTCCTTTCCTTCCAGTTTTAGTGGCTACAAGGGCTAGGATATACTCCTGATACTCACTTGAAATAAAGAAGTCACATGGATGAATGGTGAACTATCTTCAACATTTCAAGTCTACTTGACTATTACTGACTTCATCTCATTGGAGATGACGTCACAGAAGGCGGAGGACCCTATCCTTCCTTCATCTTCCCCAAATAATTAAAAGAGTGAGGCCTATGTAAGACATGAACAGATCTGGGAGTTATCAAACAAGCCCAATCCAGGACAGATCATTACTTGGGTGGATCGATCACTATTGAAGGGACGTGGATGAATGCCAGACCTTCTTAAACAATTCAAGTCAACTTGAATGAGTCTGTTACTTGCTACATCTCATTGGATATGACATCACAGAAGGCAGAGAACCCTACCCATCCTTCATCTTCTCCAAGTAATTAAAACCTGGAGGCCTATGTGAGACATGAACAGATCTACAGTAGAAGGTATCTGACAAACCCAATCCAATAAGGGTCTCTACTTGGGTGGATCGCTCACTATTGAAGTGACATGGATGAATAGTGAACCATCTTCAACATTTCATGTTTACTTGAATGCGGCTATTACTGGCTGCATCTCATTGGATATGACATCACAGAAGGCAGAGAACCCTACCCTTCCTTCAGCTTCTCCAATAATTAAAACCTTTAGGCCTAAATGACACATGAGCAGATCTGGGAGGTATCAGACAAGCCCAATCCAGGACAGGTCGATACTTGGGTGGATCGATCACTATTGAAGTGACATGGATGAATGGAGGACCACCTTCAACAATTCAAGTCTACTTGAATGAGGCTATTAATGGCTACATCTCATTGGATATGACATCACAGAAGGCAGAGAACACTACCCTTCCTTCAGCTTCTCCAAGTAATTAAAAGCTGGAGGCCTATGTGAGACATGAGCAGATCTAGAAGGTATCAGACAAGCCCAATCCAGGGTGGGTGTCCACCCGGGTGGATCAATCACAATTGAAGAGGACATCCTGAATATAAATTGTTCATTGCTATGGTCTGACAAGGGAAATGTGTTTCTTATTTGTTCTGCTCGGAAAAAGTGTTACAGCTTTGTGAGCTTCCAGAGATTTTAATTGTGTTCCTTTTCTCATTAAATCCCAATTTACTAACCTAGATTACAGCGAACCTTGTGGAACCAGACAGAACATTACATTCCTATCTTAATGCATTGCAGCATGGTTAATTCTCAAGGACTACAGAATGAGAAAGTTCTCGAAAAAAAAAGTAAAAGTTAAAAATGTCCCTGACAAGAAAGTGACACACAGATGAAGCAATTAAATATGTGTAAAGCTAGCTACATATGCTACAGTCTATTGTGCAAACAGCTGTGTCAAGGGATGCAAGGACTTACCTGATTAGATATGCATTTAATGCATTGTTTAGAGTGTGTTCCAATACATAACTGAGGAAATTGTTCATAGATTACACAATCACATTGTAATTTGGAAACCGACCCTTTTTTAAAGGTATCCAGAGTTTTTTAGACCCATTAACCATGTACAAAGCAATTGTCTTGGTCTTCAATGCCCCTTTGAGCCATAGTGAAAAGGGACTCTTGACTGTTGGGAGCATTACAAATGATAGCGTTAAGGTGTATGTAGACCCTAACAAAGAACGTTTCTTATGTTGTCCCTTTTCATAATTTAATACAGCATAGGAACCATTTGGTCATATTTGTTTGATAAGTGCGAAAAAATCTGTAGGTCTTGTTAAAAATCCAGAATGCCCAGTGTCCTCTGCACATGTGTTATCCCACCAATCATTTTTATCTTGGTGCACAGAATGATCAGCCTTTATGTTTTGGAGATCGGAGAGTGGGTGGGTAGTTTAGCAAAAGATGCCGAGCAGGGCTGATACCACTCTGTCCCAGAGATGCTGTGTGTTGTCAGCCCACAATACAATCCATACTCCTTATTTCTTGTCGACAAATTAGGTAAAAGAACCTAAGGTAACAAAATTAAAATGGCATTGCCATCATTATATTCCTTGTGTATTGAACTGTATTGTAATTGTACTGTGTCCCTTCTTTATTGTAAAGTGTTGCGCAAACTGTTGGCGCTATAGAAATCCTAATAATCATAATATATGTCGTTCTTCTTCAAGGTAGAGGAAATCCACTACTACAGACAAATGATCAAATGACAATTAAAAAAAAGCTTGTAATGTACTGTATATGTAGATTGTTACTATGGAGGACCTAAAATGTGTTGGCCCCACCTGGACCTTTAATTAAGAGGCAAGGTCTGGATAGGACCAACCCATAAAGTGAGTGTGATTTGGTCATGCTCACCTAGGTCCGGCTGGACAACCCACAAAGTACGCCCAATCTAAAATTGGGCCAGAGAAATGTGCACCATGGGTGGAGGTAAACAGTGACCCAGGATCCAAGACCATAATGTTGGTAAATATCGAGGGCATGAGTGGAAATTCGGTAGAACATTTTCACAAAAATAAGGGAGTTAGTTGCCACAGGAACAGATTTTTCCCCAGTTTTATATTGGTGCCAACTCAGATTACTGAAATGTAGGATTTCCCATAATGTTCTGTTTCGGTGACAATGATCTTTTGGACAAAGAGGGAGAGGCAATCTGACCAACATAGGACACAGATAGCAATGAGAACTTTGTAGAGGTTCTAACCATTCTCAACGCTATACAAAACTAGAAAAAAAAAGTTTGGGCTGTGCAAATATTTTTAGTTTATTGAATTTCTGAAAAACTAGCCACCCATTAACCAAAAATGGTAAAAAAAATTCTTTGGAGTGATTAACAGTTGACTTTGTTGTCTTTCATGGCCTGTATCTTCTGCCTCATTGTTATCATGTCATGCAGCCATTTAAAGCAGAAACTTGTTGTCCTGAGGACCTGTGTCAATGGGCTGTTCAAGAAATGATTTTGCATTTCCATACAATTGAAGAAAGTCAAATGCAGGTCAGAAGAAGGTCAATTGCTGGTCAAATGCAGCTATTAATGAATTCTAAGTGATCTCAGAAACATCTCAAACAGATGGCATCAACACAAGCCCAAAGATACAGTAGTTGACACGGGCCTTTGTGTTTTATTTTTTTTTACATCTGTTTCCATCCCTTTCTGGATAGTCTTTTGGCCTTGTCCAGGGCCTAATTATATGTTATGTGAATGCTTTTTGTATTTGGGGGCTATCTCAATGTGAGTAATAGGGTAGGTATATACCTAGACTATATAGTCATGTTTTGTCTTTTCGATTCATAGATAAAAAGATATACATACAAGGCATTTGTCATATGTGAACATGAAGTCCTAAAGAAGCGGCAATAACCGTGAAACGCGTTGGCAGTGTGACTTAGACACTTTCGTAAAAGTTTAATGGCTATTGCCATATGTATTGAAGTGGTAGTAAATGTAATTCATGGTTGGGTAGTTTGATGATATTTTTGGAACAAACTATTATATTTTTTTTATTTGGCTGTGAAATGTATTCTAGATACTAGTTGGCCCTAATAACACCCCTTATAATTTATTTTTTGTACACTTTTCTGTTCTGAAGAAAAAGCTGTGTGTTTTACAATATTCTTTCTAGACTTATTCCTTAAAGGGTAGATCTTGTTTATTATAATCAGCTGCTGAAATCTCAGTGTTCTAATGAGGAAGGCTGCAGTGCCAACATCCCTTTCAAAGTAGTTTACTCCTGGAGGGGGGGGGGGGTATCTTCCAAAAACTGAAGTTCCTATTGCAGGGGATGCCTAAAATCTGACTTATACCTTACTGCAGAAAATCAGTTCAACGATTCTACATGCCAAAAATGACATTTCTGAAGGAGTTCTGTATGACAAAAGTTTACAGAAAGCTTCCAGGATGTTATATTGCATTGATTTTTTGACAGTTTTAGGAAATAACAGTGGCCATGATTTGAAATGAAAAAGGTAATTTTTATTTTGGGTAAACTGAGGCCTCACTCCAAGATAAAATAACTTAAAGCGGAGGTCCGAGGGGAAAAAAAAAATTAAAAGTCAGCAGCTACACATACAGTAGCTGCTGACTTTTAATAATAGGACACTTACCTGTCCTGGAGTCCAGCGATGTCTGCACCCACCACCGATCTTTGGATCGGGGGACGGGTGCAGCTGCCTCCATCGCGGGTAAGAGAACCCGGACGTGTAAGCAGTACAGCTTCACGCCGGGCACCTTACTGCGCATGCCCGAGGCTCTGCCGCGCTCTGCTACTGGCCAGGCGGCCAGAAGCAGAGCGAGCAGGGAGGAGAGAGCCGGGCAGCTGACGTCAGCAGCCGCGGCCGACGCCCAGAGCTCCCGGATGTGTGGAAAAGGACACCTGTCTAAAGACAGCTGTCCTCTTCCCCCTCCCGCCCGAAAGGTGCCAAATGTGACACCTGAGGGGGGGAGGAATCCAACCAGCGGAAGTTCCACTTTATGGTGGAACTCCGCTTTAACCACTTTAAGACCGAGCCTCTTTTTGGAGTTTGGAGGTTATCAGTTAAAAACAGGTTTTTTTGCTATAAAATTACTTAGAACCCCCAAACATTATATATTTTTTTTTCTAAGACCCTAGAGAATAAAATGGCTGCCATTGCAAAACTTTATGTCACACCGTATTTGCGCAGCGGTCTTAAAAGCGCGATTTTTATTGAAAAAATTCAGTTTTTTTAGTTAAAAAATAAGACAACAGTAAAGTTAGATCAATTTTTTTCCATATTGTGAAAGATAATGTTACGCCGAGTAAAATGATACCCAACATGTCATGCTTCAAAATTGCGTCCACTCGCGGAATGGCGACAAACTTTGCAACATAAAAATCTCCATTGGCGACGTTTAAAAAATTCTACAGGTTAGCATTTTTGGGTTACAGAGGAGGTCTAGGGCTAGAATTATTGCTCTCGCTCTAACAATCGCGGCGATACCTCACATGTGTGGTTTGCACACCGTTTTCATATGTGGGCGGGACATACATATGCGTTCGCTTCTGCGCGCGAGCTCGCAAGGACGGTGCGCTTTAAATTTTTTTTTTTTTTAATTATGTATTTTACTTTTTCATTTTTATTTTTACAACTTTCTTTTTTAAAAAAAAATTTTTGATCACTTTTTTTCCTATTACAAGAAATGTAAACATTCCTTGTAATAGAAAAAAGCATGCCAGGACCTCCAAAATATGAGATCTGGGGTCAAAAAGACCTCAGATCTCATTTTTACACTAAAATGCATTAAAAAAAAAAAAATAAAAATTTTGAAAAAAATGTCAGGGGTAAAAAAAAAAATGTCACCTTTAAGAGCATTGGACGGAAGCTACTTGTGACGTAGCTTCCGCCCAGCCATGTTATGGAGCCGGGTGAGCGGCTTCAGCTGCTCACTCGGCTCACGGACACTGGGGGGGAAGGACCCGATCTTCTCCGCCGCTGCCGGCGGGTCCGGTAAGCGGCGGAGATGACCGGAAAGCGGCGGGCGGGGGGGGGCACCTCTCCCGCCGCTGATAAAAGTGATCTCGCGGCGAATCCGCCGCTAAGATCACTTTTATCCGGCGCAGAATCGCTTCCTGAAAAAAAAAGATACCGGGGGGTTATGGTAGCTATCTGCTACCATAACAACGGTATTCCACTTCAAAGTACCGCCGTCAAACGACGTACGGCGGTCCGGAAGTGGTTAATATACTAAAATAGGGCAACCCTGGATAGATCAATATCTTGCACCAGTCTTTGGCTCATCATGCTTAGAAGAACCCTAACAAACCTTTTGGTTGTAAACCCTTCCATATACCCAGTGAAGTAACTGGCCTCAGGTGATACACAGAGATTAAACAAATCCTCCTACATAAGTTGTACCTGTCTGTCTACATCCATTCAAAGCGCAGAATTTTAAAGCTTTCAGAATTCAAAAAAAGGGGGCGAAGATCTGAAGTTACACTCTGCAGAGCTCAGTGAGGAGAGCTCTGAAAGCTGATTGGAGGGAAGGGACACACCCCCTTCACACAGCACATAGGAACAGAGCTGAGGCTGTCAATCAGCTGAAGGTCCCTCCCCTGTCACCATTTTTCTCTTGGTGTCAGGAAAATTGTCAGAAGTGGCTCATGCTGATAGCAGAAGAATGAAGCAGCAGACAGAAATGACACTTGGTTCTCTTAATTGACACAAGTGCAGACTATAGAGGGACGTGCTTTGTTCATATTTCTTGCCTGCGGTTTACAATTACTTTAACCTTACTATCCTTGAGCCACCAATTTGAACTCCAGGGGCTCTTCCCCATACCCCCACCTACCCTTACCTAAATCCTAATTACCCCCCATCCAGCTATCCTAATGCTAAATTAAAATTATGTTATACAGGTTTTATATGTATGCCCATACTTTTTATATTTAAATAAAAAACTAAGCCAGCATACACAAGTAGAAGACAGAAGGCGAACAAGATGTATGATATTCTATATGACATGATTTGAATTGTAACTTGTCAAGACTACACAATAAATAAAAGTATTTAACAGGGAAAACTTAATTTTTAATATTTTTAACCACCTCGCGTCTGCGCTATAGCCGAACATAATATGACGTCCTCACGGGCACGAGCTGCCTGCGCGCGGCGTGCTCTGGGACCATCGAGTCTATGAGACTCGGCTAATCACAGATCAGAGTAAGGGGCCGATCACTGTCCCTTACCACATGATCAGCTGTCAGCCAATGATATAAAGAGAAGATCGGTAATCATTTTTTTTTTTCCTCCTCACGCTGTCAGCACGAGGAGAAAAAAAAAGCAAATCATTGCTTCTGTGAAAGGGACGATGGTCCCGAAGAAGATCCTCAGCCACCTCTTCTGTGCCAACCAGTGCCACCTGCCACTGCCATCTGCCAGTGCCCACCAGTGCATATCAGTGCCACCAATCAGTGCCCACCAGCACATATCCATGCCACCTACCAATGCCCACCAGTGCCACCTATCAATACCCACCAGTGGTGCCAATCACTGCCCATCAGTGCCTCATCATCAGTGCCACCTAGCAGTGCTACCTATCATTGTGACCTACCAGTGCCCATCAATGTCCATCACTGTCATCCATCAGTGCCACCTGTCAGTGCCACCTATTAGTGCCCTTCAATGCCACCTATCAATGCCCTTCAGTGCCACCCATCAGTGCCAAAATGGCTTGTGTAGCAATTGTATGTGCTATATTATTTTTTCAACGAACATGGAGTTCTCCTTTATGACTAAAGCAAAAGCCCACAGATTCACCCTAAGGCATTCGACTTCCTTTCTACATAACTTCACACACTGAGCACTATTTGAGAGTTTATAACCCTGAAGAAGTAGGGGGGACCCTGAAACGCATTGGTTGTACTTGTATACATTTTTAGTAATAATCTCAGGATTGATCACAAGCAAAGACCTTGAAACCTTCCTTCACCTTGCTCCTCATCCATCCACACATCTGTCATTTTCAATCATGTTATTTTTTTTTTGTTTTCAGCTCAATGAACATAATGGGAGTTGTGGAAAATAATAATTGTTATAGCATAATGAAATTTGCCTTTTTCCCCTTTCATCACTTATAAAGTTGACCATTTTTTTTTTTAATCTTTTTCATTATAAGCCATATAAAGCAAGTTTTGACCACGTCAAGCAGTACAAGATCCATGACGCAATACCGCAATCTACTGACTTTTTTTATTTCCCTTCCTCTGCTTGAACACTAAAGCGTGATATACTGTACAGCTAATGAGCCAATGGGCATAAATTACAACTGCTTTGGCTCCTTGTAATAAATTTACTTTGACCATTTTTTTGCAAGTGGTTCAGTGATTCATCGTGACATCAGATTTTAAAATTCATGTATAAGGCCATTTATCTAATGGTCTATAATTCTTTGTGTGACTGTTAATCAAAAGTGTAAATGTAGAACACTGCCCTGATTTAATGTAATTATAATTCACAATCTTGCTAGCAGTGGCATGGAGATTTACCTTTAAAGGAGAAAAAAAATCAGTTTAACGAATGTATTTGGTTTAAAGTTAGTGCGTATTTAGGATGATCTGAATTGGGTACAAATTAATCAATAGATGCACATTTTGACCTCTATTGGATTGTCTTCATGCTGCTTTGGGTCAAATGTCCTTGTTATCTGATCAGCAGCTTAAAAAAAACTTGATGCACATAGCTAGTGATGGACAAACTTTTCTATTTTCTGAAATTTTGGTGCAAATTGGAGATTTTGGTAAAATGTTGCCATTCTGCCAAAATAGGCAAATCAAAATTAAACATGAACACAAAAATGCAGGGCTTTTTTCCCAGAGAATAGGTGCAGGAACTCCCCTTTCACAGTCACTCCTTGCCTCAGCCCCTTCCCACCTCCGAGCACCGTCCCTTGGTTCCACCCCCCCTACCAGTGGCGGCTGGTGAAATTTTAAGATGGGAGGCACCAGACCCCGCCCTTCCTCAATGACCCCTCCCACTTCTCATAAGCCCCACCCCTTATAGTTCCCACCCCTTGTGTCAGGAGTATACAGCCCAGTAGGGCTGCAACTAACGATTATTTTCATAATCGATTTGTTGGTCGATTATTGTTTTGATTAATTGGATGATAAACTTCCAAGAAAAATGGGGTGTATAATTTAGTGAATATTTAAAGTTTAAAAAAAAGGCAATTTATTTTTAAAGTGGTTGTCAAGTCATGACAACCACTTTAAACTACAGGTAAGCCTATATCCAGGCTTGCCTGTAGGTCCCGGGAATATCTCCTAAACCTGCACCATTTCGGAGATATTCCCTGTATCTGCATGTGCCAACGTCTTCACGGAACTCCCGTGCGCGGGAGTGATGTCAGCGCGGCTCCTGTCAATCACCGCTCTGGAGTCCACGCTGTGATTGCTCGGAGCCCAGGATCCCGGAAGACGATGGACACAACATGACGCCGGTCACAGCGGTGCTCGGGGACTGCTGCAATGGTGTCGATCTAAGGTAAGCATTTCATAATGAGCTAGTATACAGAGTCACCATATAGCAGTATACAGAGTCACCAGATAGCAGTATACAGAGTCACCATATAGCAGTATACAGAGTCACCAGATAGCAGTATACAGAGCCACCATACAGCAGTATACAGAGTCACCATATAGCAGTATACAGAGTCACCATATAGCAGTATACAGAGCCCCAGATAGCAGTATACAGAGTCACCATATAGCAGTATACAGAGTCACCAAATAGCAGTATACAGAGCCACCATACAGCAGTATACAGAGTCACCAGATAGCAGTATACAGAGTCACCAGATAGCAGTATACAGAGTCACCATATAGCAGTATACAGAGTCACCAAATAGCAGTATACAGAGCCACCATACAGCAGTATACAGAGTCACCAGATAGCAGTATACAGAGCTCCAGATATCAGCATACAGAGTCACCATATAGCATAATACAGAGCCACCATATAGCAGTATACAGAGTCACCATATAGCAGTATACAGAGCCCCAGATAGCAGTATACAGAGTCACCATGTAGCAGTATACAGAGTCACCAGATAGCAGTATACAGCGTTTTTAGAGAATACAGAATCAAGTATCATTTTTGGTTCTAAGTAATTGGTATGGAATTTATTATTGATAATAGGGGAAGCAGTAAAAATAGATCAAATAGTATAGTCAAAGCTATGGTATTCCCAGTAGTAACCTATGGCTGTGAAAGTTGGACCATAAGGAAGGCTGAAAGCCAAAGAATTGATGCTTTTGAACTATGGTGTTGGAGAAAACTCTTGAAAGTCCCTTGGATGGCAAGAAGATCAAACCAGTCAATACTGAAAGAAATCAACCCTGAATATTCACTGGAAGGACAGATCCTGAATCTGAGACTTGAATACTTTAGCCACCTAATACGAAGAGAGGACTCATTGGAAAAGACCCCGATGCTGGGAAACATGGAAGGAAAAAGGAGAAGAGAACGTCAGAAAACAAGATGGATAGATAGCATCATCAAAACAATGGACATGAAGTTAAGCAAGCTCCGGGAGGCAGTGTAGGACAGAAAAACCTGGCTTGATATGGTCTATGAGGTCACAAAGAGTCAGACACGACTGAACAACAACAGCAAAATAGATCACCTGCAGTCAGCAACAATAGATGCTCCATCAACAATAGACCCCCAGCAGCAACAACAGACAGCACCAATAAACCCTTCAGCAGTAAGCAACAATAGACCCCTCCCTCAACAGTAGATCCCTCCAAGCAACAACTGACCAGCCAGCAACATAAGATCCCCCCTCAAGTGACAATAGATCCTCCAGCAGCAACAATAAACCTCCCCAGCAACAATAACCCCCTCCCCCACATAAACAGATCCCCTCCAGTGACAATAGATCCCCTGCAGCCAGCTAGAATAGACTCTGAAGCACAAGCCAGAACTCATTGCCATTACATACATTTAGCGTTTGCTGGGAACTGCGTTCCCGCTGAAAAAAAGCCCTGCGAAAATGTAATATATTGCAGCTTACCAGTCCTTAGATGTGGTGGCTGCATTCATTTTCTTATTTCAGGCTAGGAACATTTTGGTAAGTACAGAATGTATTGTATCATGTGCCAGAACTGCAGAGTCCTATAACCTCAGATGACACCATAGATACTGTCACTTTGCTCATTCAAGTCAAGGTGACAGTGTAAAGGGCCCCCGACCCACTGAGACCTTACCATTGTGTCCCCACTTGGTGCTCCTGGGTACGGAAAGTATGTGAATTCTCCTTTTCTTTTAATAACTTTAAATTACAAAATGGCTTACGGTATGTAGCAATTGTATATGCTGTATTATTTTTTAATGAAAGCAGATTTCACCTTTAAGAGTCAGAACAGATACATACTGTACTGTATATTTCCCATGGGACTTTAGAGGCAATGTACAAAGTCATATACATCTTCAATTAGTATATACACTCTCCTTTTGTGCTTGGCTTGTCTGCACTGTTCCCAGACCAGGACAACCCAACGCGTTTCAAAGAATCCTTCCTCAGGGAAATATAGGGTATGCCATGTGTTTCATATTGTTCAAAAAGAAGAACCAGCCAGAATTAAAAACAAAATCACCATTTCCATTCCATCTTTCTCCAAACAGGAACCGAGCCGGAGCCCCCCAGGAAGACCATGCATCCGTTGAAGCCAACGGCAGTGCAGTCCAATTAGAATGACCGGAATAGAGCATAAACTCCAAGTATTCCAGAGTCGTAAAGGGATTGCTCATTGTTTGTAGAATGATGGAATGGAAATGGTGATTTTGTTTTTAATTCTGATTAGTTCTTCTTCTTTTTGTACAATATAAAACACATGGCATACAGGGCCGGCTCTACCACTAGGCGGAGTAGGCGGCCGCCTAGGGCGCACTGCCGCCCAGGGCGCCCAGCTGCTGTTGGTCCATCACTGCTCTGCATCGATCACTCATTTCACTGGAGAGCCGTAGCTAGCAGCACACCAGGGCGGGTCTAGAGGCAGAGGTGCGGGCCTGTGGACCACGGCTAAAGAAATAGGTAGAGAGGCGCTGCAAAAATCTTCACCTCTGCAACCTCCATCGTATATATGGACAGGGCAAATGGGGTGGAGTCAGGGGTGGGGCCAAAAGGGGCATCAAAGTGAGGTTTCGCCTAGGGTGTCATAAAGCCTGGCACCGGCCCTGATGGCATACCCTTTATACCCCAATGGAGGATTCTCTGAAGCACCTTGGCTTGTCTTTATCTGGGAACAGTGTGAACAAGCCAAGCACAAATGGGGGGGTGTATATATTAATCCCCAATCTTGTCATTAATGCTTTATTTTATATACACAGTATCTCACAAAAGTGAGTACACCCCTCACATTTTTGTAAACATTTTATTCTATCTTTTCATGTGACAACACTGAAGAAATGACACTTTGCTACAATGTAAAGTAGTGAGTGTACAGCTTGTATAACAGTGTACATTTTCTGTCTCCTCAAAATAACTCAACACACAGCCATTAATGTCTAAACCACTGGCAACAAAAGTGAGTACACCCCTGAGTGAAAATGTACAACTTGGGCCCAATTAGCCATTTTCCCTCCCCGGTGTCATGTGACTTGTTAGTATTACAAGGTCTAAGGTGTGACATATAATTTGTAATAAAAACATCTTTGCCATTCTGAAGCTTCCCTCCAACCACTTTGCATATTATTTTATATATACTGTGATTCTGTACTTGCCAAATATGCTGCGGAAATTTCCCTCCACAGAGTCTGCTTGCATCCATTTTAACTGTGGGCAACTGAAGCTGCTGCCTGTTCACATCCTGCATTTACACAGATACAGAGGCATACCTCCAGCTCTGCAGCTCTCATTGTCCCTCCTGTGACTCATCCCCCCTCCCTTCCTGGCAAACTCTCACAAGAGTTAGAGAGAGAGCTGTGCATGATGTCATAAGCCAAGGCTTTTTACCAGACAAGAAACAGGAAGTGGGCTGTATAAGGTATTTACTGTCATTAAAAAAATGTTTTACTATCCAAAGTTAAAACAACAAGGGCAGATGATTTAATAGATGGAAAGATGAAAAATGACTGAAGTTCAGTTAAAATGCTGGGAGGCCGTACATGGACGTCCTCCCATTCTCATGCTGCCTCGGGACTCGTCTGATCACTGATTGGGATAAAGGGCCAATCACAGCGGGCTCTTTATCACGTGATCAGCTGTCAGCCAATGACAGTTGATTGTGGGAGTACCAAGGAAATGAACAAATTGGCCACACTCCATGAATCGATATTCTTAAGCTTGCAGTTTATTGTATGATCGGCCACATACGGTTTACAATCTGTACCTATATGTGGCCGATCATACAATAAACTGCAAGCTTAAGAATATCGATCCATGGAGTGCGGCCAATTTGTTCATTTCCTTGGTTGACACATGGCAGTGGGCTGAGGCTTCTGTTAGAGGGACATTGGTTCCCTTAGTGCCCACCAGTGCCACCTATCAGTGCTGCAAATCAGTGCCCATCAGTGCCTCATCATCAGTGTCACTTATCAGTGCTGTCTACCAGTGCCTATCAGTGCTCATCAGTGCCGCCTATCAATGCCCATCAGAGCCACCTATCAGTGCCCATCAGTGCCACCCATCAGTGTAGCCACATCAGTGCCTCCTGATCAGTGCCCACCAGTGCCGCCTTATCAGTGCCCATCAGTTCCACCTATCAGTGCCCAACAGTGCCACCTATCAGTGTCCATCAATGCCGCTTCATCATTGCCCATCCGTGCAGCCTATCAGTGCCCATCAGTACAGCCTATCAGTGCCCATCAGTGCCACCTATCAGTAACCATAAGTGGAGGAGAAAAATTACCTGTTTGCAAAATTGTATAGCAAAATATGAAAACTTTTTCTTCTGTACCCCACCTGGTGATTTCTGGTATGGGAAAGAATGCGAACTCCACCCATGTGACCCAGGTCAAGCAACCAATCGTGAGGCCCAAGCAGCAGGAGTGACATCACCTTTCCTTATTATGCCCAACACTATCGGAAACCAAAAATTTTGATGGCAGCTATGACAGAGGAAAAAACGATGGGGGAGCCCGGGCAAGGTACAGTAGGTATCAGCGGGTTTTGGAACCCCTTTGTAAAGACACTGTTCTTTTACCCTGAATGGAGACAGTAGGGGGGATTTACTAAAACTGGAGAGTTCAAAAACTGATGCTGATGTGCATGGTGTGCAAGGTTAACTTCACCTTGTTTGGTTAAGGTTTGACAATAAAACCTGGAAGCTGATTGGTTTCTATGAAGAGCTGCATCAGATTTTGCACCATGCAGCTTTAGTAAATAACCCCCAGTATCTCCTTAAAGAGTAGGCAGTTCTGGTAAGCCACATGTTTTTGTTTTTTTCATATTCCTCTGTAGCACCCTCTACATTAGGTAGGTGCTAGATGAGGAATTTTGGTACTACAGTAGGTAAATTTAGTCAGGCGGCCTGATTGTTTTCATTCTGGGCATGGGAGTGGTCCAGTGAGTGGCTGATGACTGTAGGTGGTGACAGCCTTTGGTTGACCCCACCTTGCTTTTGCAGAAAAGTCTGGAAAGGGGGAGTGGGGCAGAAGAGGTGGAACTGCTGGGTATTTGGGGAGCCCTGACCAATCCACAATCTGGATTGGCAAGGGGCAGGTCTTCTCAAATAGCCGGGGACAGCCCAGTTGGGGAGGAGAGTTGAGGTGGAAGTTTGGAGATGGTGACGAGATACTGAGGCTGTCAAGGCCTTGAGGGAGCTCCCAGTGTGGGGGTGGGGAGCTCAGCCTGGGGCTCGGGTATATCCAGAAGGTTGGAGATTCTGGAGGAGGCACACGAGAGAGCAAGCAGAGGACAGCGGGAGAAGTGTACTTCAGAGAGGTCTCCAGGAGAAGTTCAGTGACGGTGAGTGACACAGCCCAGGGGAGTGAAGATGCACAAAGCAGATTAGGAGGAAGACAGTCTGGAAGAGGTGCAGGAAGAGACTGGGATTTGGTGTCATGGACAGTGTATTGATGGACTGGGAGTTGTAGTCCATCGTGGCTAGCTAGCACCAGCAAATTAACTTTCTACATAAGGGGAACCTCAACGCCATGCCCGCAAAGGGTGGTCCGGAGGCCTGGTAAATTTACACTGGGTCTCACATGTGCTAGCTAGACCGAACAAGAGGAATGGAGGCCTGGTAAATATCCTTCCAGGTCTCACCTGTGCTGAACAAGTGTTGTGACTTCTATTGGTGACTGCTGATGTTACATCACTCTACACCATCATTCCCCACGAGTTGGGCCTAGGTGCGGTCGGATATTATTTAAATCGTGATTCTGGGTTGCCTGTGGAGCAGATAAATTTTACTATGGATTTGCTCAAGTTTGCGGCAACCCACAATTATTTTTGGTACGACCAAAAGTTTTATAGCCAGGTTAGGGGCGTCGCCATGGGGGCTAAATACGCCCCGAGCCTGGCTAATCTGTTTATGGCCCAGTGGGAGGAGGATGTCGTCTATCCCCAGCAGTCTGTGGAAAACTTTCTTGGGAACCTCAATAATAACAACAGGGTATAGAATTAAAGTTTGAGATCAGTGCACAGAAGGTGAACTTTTTGGATCTAGTTATTGTAAAGAGGGATGGTAATTTGGTTACCTCTACTTTTTTCAAGGCATCTGATAGAAACGCCTACATACCCCAATCCAGTTGTCACTACAGACCATGGCTGGGGGGTATTCCGAAGGGTCAGTTCATGAGATTGCGTCGTAATTGTACTCACCTTACTGACTTTCAGGAACAGGCGGGGATCCTAACCAAACGTTTTTTGGAAAAGGGATACCCCAATGAGGATCTCGGACAGCCTTTGGAGGAAGTGACTAATATGACCAGGGAAAAACTCCTATCGGAAAATACTAGGAGAACTGGTCCGAGGGATTCCTTCGGATCTAAGGTCCCTTTCATCACCACTTACTCGTGCCAGGCCAATAGGGTCAAGCAGGTGATCGGTAAGCACTGGCACATTTTGATGAATGATAGGGTCCTTAAAGAAAAATTACCTGAAAATCAATCTGTTGTCTTCAGGGGAGCCCCTGCTTTAAGAAATACACTTGCCCCCAATGTGATAGATCCCCCTATTAGGAGGCCTGCTTTTTTTCAGAACATGGTAGGATTCTATAGGTGTGGGAAATGCAAGGTTTGCATGCATAACAAGATCACCCAACATAAAGTGGATACTTTTTCATCCACCAAAAGATCTACTGACTATAAGATAGATAAATTTATTACATGTAATTCCAAGGGGGTAGTGTATATGATACAATGTCCCTGTGGATTACAGTACGTTGGGAGGACTAAACGCCCCCTATATGTGCGACTTAGTGAGCACATTAGCAATATCACCAGGGGATTTAAGAATCATTCTTTGTCCTATCATTATAGAGTGGCCCATGAGAGAAACCCAGGGAACACCATCTACATTGGCATAGACAAATATGAGGCGCATTGGCGGGGTTCCTCTTTGGTGAGGAGCATCTCCAGGATGGAGATGGCGTGGGTGCACAAACTAAAGAGCTATACCCCCTATGGCCTTAATATTGAGACCGATGTCAATGCCTTCATTGATAATTCTTAAGTTCTTTGGGTGGGGAGTGTCATTTCAGTAATCTAGTACGGGCCCTTACTCATGAGAACTTCTATGGGAACAGTAGTCGTTGGGGACCTAGAACCGGGTGTCAGTTTACCGTATGGAGAGTTGGAGTTAGGGTAGCATTTGCCTCCTCATTTTAAGTTTGTCAATATATTTCTCATGAAGTACTTAAAATGTATTGGGATAATAATGAGATCTTGTATAGATGATTTCTATGTGTATTCTGCATAGTGATTGTGACTTTTATGCTCTTATGTTTTCGTGTTTTATGAAGCACTTTTTATTGTGATATTATTTGTATCTTTTAGGGCCATCACCCAATTCAGTTGTGGGCGGAGATAAGTAATTAATGGCCAAAGGGTATTGGGGATTTGTTCCCACATAGTAGAGAGCCATCTACTGGTGTTATTAGAGAGTGGAGTAGGGGTGTTTGGATGGAAGCCCCGGCCTCATTCTGTGATTGGTATACGAATTTTTGATATCCGATCCACGAATTAAGTAGTTCTATATATGGGATGCCTAGGTTGGGCATGTGTATTTATAATCTGTTTTTGTTGTCCCCCTTAATATCTCTGGGATAGTCAATGTAAGAAGTTTATTTACGCCACACATAAAGATGGCGGATTTAGTACTTCCGCCCACGATCTGGAGAGGGTGGGAACCTATATCTGGACTTAGAGGTGACGGCGCGCCCATCCCTGAGACGACATCCTTTTGGATGAAACGTACGTCGGAACGGGCGCGCTGACGTCACCTTTCCTACAGCCGGCTGAAGTTTTTATTCTCATGCGCACAGTGATTTTATGCTATGTGAGTAGCCTTTTACTTTGACTCATTAAAACTATTAAACGGTACTGCTCGATGTTGGTCTTTCTCTGTTCTATGTCATCTTGAACACATGGGATTGCATTCATCTGAGAGCTAGTATTCAGGAGGATTGGGCGATCTGGTATCCTGAACAGCAGAGGGACCCTTAACACTGCCACATATACGATTTGGTTGGAGTGTTGGTAAGCCTTCAGTTCTCCTGGTGGTGGTTCCTGTTTGTACACACTAGCGGTTGTGGTGTAGGTGGATTGTGCACTTGTGACAGGATCTAGATGTACTTCACCATATAGTGTTTTCTCACTCATCCCTACATATGATCGCTGGATGTGAGGGGGACGCACTGCACTGACAGCCTGGGACCGGAGTGATATCCAGGATTTGATTTCAGGCGTTTAACCAATTTTTATGGGGTAAGCCTCCAGTTTGGATATTTAGGATTCCAGATTAACAGTATCAACATCACCCTTTTGGATCATGGATCATGCTTAAAGACATTTGTTTATACTGATTTTTATCCTTAGCGCAGCTCCTTATTTAATATGAACAAGTGTTGTGCACGAGAGAGGAACAAGGAAAAGCAAGTGTTATGCTGGAGGAAGAAAGAGAGTGTACATACTGAGTGTATATAGAGGTCCCGTGTAAAGAACTGTTGATCTCTGGGCATCCCATAATCACCTCTACCCCACCCAAGTTCAAATCCCCTAATAAAAACAAAAAAAAATCAGCAGTGTGATTGAGGGCAGCTGTGAGCAGGTGAACCACTACTTCCAGCCACCCCCAAGGAGGGCATTGGCTACACCTCTAAGAACATTTTGAGTATGACATTATGCAGTTTGAGCTCAGAGTACTGCAATATTGAACGCAGATGTTATTACTTGAACGCCATTCAGCGCAGCAGTAAGGGCCACCCATTGCTGCCGCCAAAAGAGAAGAGGAAGGGCAGTGACATCATCAGACTGGCCAAAAGACCCTCGAAAGAAAGGTTTGTACATGTGCGGAGTACTTACACGTCACTTGTAATTCTGACATCTGTAACCTGCAACAGGACCCTTTGATGTGTCTTTAGCATTAATAGCATTGATTGTCCATATAGAAAGATGGCAGAATAAGAAAGAGTGGCAAGAACATGTCTTTCATCTAAACAGTTTGCCCTAAATGTGTCCCTCTTATCTCAGCAAGTTGGGTGGTGCTGAATAAGTGATTCCATTTCCAGAAACGATGGTACATTTTTTATTGGAAAATAAAAAGCGCCCACCGATTTCATCCAAGACATTCAGCCCCCTTTGTTCCCGCGACTTCCAAATTAACCAGGGACATAAAATTCCATCTTATCTCATTTTCTTCACACAATGTGAATTTTGAACAAACTCATTCGTTTCACGGCCCCAACTTTTAATTTTACCAGACTCGTCTTTCTGAAACATTCCATAAAGTTAAAACAGCCTTAATCCCCCAGGATAAAATGTGATTTACATTCATCTGCATAGAGTTTGCACAGATTAACTGCTAATCCTATGCACATGGCTGCTGCATATATATGTATTTTTGCATAAAAGCTGCATAGGCACTTTTCCAAATCTAATTTTCATAAATAAAGAGTGCAGGGCCTGACAAGTAATTCATAGAAGCCTGATTACATGGGAATTTGCCCTGAAATGGGAGGAGGATTTAAAGTCAACCTGTGGTTTGTCTGAGCTTTAACCACTTGCTTACTGGGCACTTAAACCCCCCTCCTGCCCAGACCAATTTTTGTCTTTCAGCGCTGTCAAATTTTTAATGAGAATTGCGTTGTTGTACCCAAACAAAATCTATATCATTTTTTCCCCACAAATAGAGCTTTCTTTTGGTGGTATTTGATCACCTCTGCGTCATTTCTGATCACCGCTATAAACAAACAAAGAGCGACGATTTTGAAAAAAGAACAATATTTTTTACTTTTTAATTATTAAAAATAATAATTAAAAAAAAATACTCATCAGTTTTGGCCGATATATATTCTTCTACATATTTTTGGTAAAAAAAAATCGCAATCGGCGTATATTAATTGGTTTGCGCAAAAGTTATCGTGCGTACAAACTATGGGAATTGATTTATGGCGTTTTTATTATTTATTTGTTTTTTACTAGTAATGGCGGTCATCTGCGATTTTTATTGGGGCTGCGATATTGGGACGGACATGTCGGACATTTTTGACACTTTTTTGGGACCAATGACATTTATACAGCGACCAGAAATTGAAATGTCCACTGATTACTGTATAAATGTAATTGGCAGTGAAGGGGTTAACCTGCAGGGGGCAGTGAAGGGGTTACGTGTGTTCAATGGGTGTGTTCTAACTGTGGGGGGCGGGGCTGGCCGGGACAAAACAGATCTCACTGATCTCAGTGACAGGTATCAGTAGATCTGTCATGTCCCCCTCTCACAGAACGGAGAAGCGCCGTGTTTACATCGGCGGTTCCCTGCCCTGCAGCTCTGACAGGGGATCACGGGTCTCGGGCGGACATCGAGTCCGCCTGACCCACGGGCACGCCCACGTAACGTGTGGCGGCCACGCGCGCCGCCACCTGTGAGTGTGCGCCAGGAGCGTGCACAAGGGCAGGACGTCCACCCGGAAATTCAGATCCACGCTGGAGCCGTACTTCGGCTATAGCGCGGATCTGAAGGGGTTAAAGTGGACCTAGCATTACATTACAGAAATTTGTTACCTTATATTTAACATAATTTTCCTTTCCTGGCCTCTGCTCATGTCAGCATACCAATGGGTCAGCTCCGATCTCTAACCCCACTCAGGACAATCCTTTCAGAATTCCTACATGGGCTTGCAATAGGGCACTCGAGGACAAACCTTTCAGAATTAATAAAAGGTAAGTAAATAACACTGTCAGTGGACACAATCACTTTGTTCATTCAGGGCAGTGTCACAGTGTATGTGTAAAGGGCCCCCAACCCCACTGATACCTTGCCATTGCTCCCCACCTGGTGTTCCCGGCTATGGGGAAGCATGTTGCCTTCACCCATGTGACAGTGCTCAGGTCAGGCAGCCAATCACGTGGCCCCAGCAGAGGGTCAGCTCCGATCTCTGACCCCACTCAGGACAAATCTTTCAGAATTAGTAAAAGGTACGATCACCCACCCCACTTACCCATTCTTACGTCGGCTTGCAATAGGACACTCAGGGAGGGATATTATGCTGACATGAGGAGAGGCCATGAAAGGAAATATACAGAAAATTTAAGGCAACACTTTTCATATTCATGGCCTCCTCATGTCATCATATCAGTGGTATATACCTAGGATGCAAAACTGGCCTAAAGGATGGAAAAAAATAAGGAAAGTCTACACAAAAAATGTTATTGCCAAAACAGAAATGCAGAACTTTTATTCATGAGAGAAAGCCATTCCTCGACTGAAGGGTGAATCTTCATGAAATGGGCCACTAAAGAATTAGATAAACACTGGACTCACATCAAGGCCGATAAACCTGAAACCCACTTTTACAATGTGTGGAAACTCAGTCCTAAATCCAAGCCTTACTTCACATGTTCAGCAACATTACCAGTCTCCAGGTTTCAAGGTTTAAAACCCTTCTTTGTCCTGAAATCAAAGAACCTCTTTCATACTCTGTGATAGGTTGTGTGGGTGGAAGGCTTGGGTGACTTCAATAGCACGCCAATCACTCAAAAAGAGAGCCTGGGACTGCTCAACTGGCCATCTAATTCAATCTTTTCAAGTCTGAGTATCTTGAGATGAGGGTTTGTCTTAAGAGGTAAGGGTATCTGTCAGGGCACTACAGTGGTGCACGTGCACCATTTTACAGGCCTGGGTCTTCTGTCATTATCTTGCTTGGGCACACTTATCTGCATGGGAATGCACGCAGATGGGGCAAATGGCTTTTGCAGACTTTCTTCCGCTGAGGAATAATCCCTGGGTTCTTCTCCAAGTAGATCTTACAAATGTGTGCATTGTGCAGCGCCAACCCCCATGAGGGCCACTTGAAGATGATTGACCCCAAAGATTGCCCTGACTGTGCAAGTCTACTGACACCTCTGACACCCTAGGTTCGGACATTTCTGAATGACAATGCAATTATACAGCACCAGAATGTGACATAGTAATCAAATATTTACTGCAGTCAGACAGATCAACAGAATATGGCTTAGGCAAATATACAGTTAATATTAAACTCTCAACACACATAATCAGGATAACTATGCATATACAGTAGAGTTGGCAACCAGTAACTTCAATAAGGCCTATGACCACAAGTAAGAAAAGGGAAGGAGAATGACCAACTTTATGTCAGACTACTCCCTCTAGCCCCCTGGTGCCACAGCCCAAACAAACTCAGAGTATTCCATTAGATTAACCAAAATATAACGTCTTGGTCTCGGAGAAGAGTTCCTTCTTAATTTTGGCACGTATTGTATCTTAACTGGTGGGTAGAGGAGTCCTCGTGCTGTAGAGGTTTTGTGTCTTCAGCTAGCTTAAACAAGGGGAGTTCCTGTACCATGGCATCCAAAGATGCAAATAGCAAATGCAAAGTGTCTCCTTATTAGGACTTTAGTATAGGGGAACAAGGTAAAGGTGTCTGCATGCAGTGTCAGTGAGGTGTAAAGAGGGTGGGCTTTTGTCTGCTCACCAATCCAGATGTTACCAGGCTCAAAAGAATAGTGGGGAAATCCTGGAGCAGGCACCTGAAAATTCTGTGATCAGGAGGAAGGTTCCTAACCGCAAACTATGCAGCATTGTGGTTCAACCAGATCTGTGATGCGGGCGATGAGGGTGACCCCTGATTGTCACCAGACCCACGGAAAGCTGGTGATGACAGATGCGTCCACACACACACCCCCACCGGAGGCATCCCCTGGCTGCCTAGGCCACAGCATCGGCTCAAATCCCTCTGACCGTCTGGGTCTCTGCTCGCAACTGAAGGCCATGGTCCCAAGAGGCCATCTCCTTCTCAACACTGGCTATTTGTTACCTCTCCCAGCATTCTGTTCTCTCCCTCCAGCCGGCTGGAACTTGTAGTCCACAACGCTCTGTCCTCAGTGTACATTTGGCTCTTTAGACTACATGTCCCAAGATCCTTGCCCTTCTGTCAGTTCTCACTCTGCATTCAGGATATGACACTGTAAGGTCTGAGCTAAGCACTGGAGGGAACAGCTTCACTGTGGGTAATGTTATAGAGTGTCCTTCCCCCTCTTTTCCACCTGCCAACTCTCACATATAAGTTTATCTGGCATGGCTTGATTTCCACACACCTAAGAAATGTCTACCATTGTAGCTGGGCAGGCTTGAGAGCCAACTGTCTGGACTTGAATTGCTAGTAAAACCCCCATGTGACTAGTAAACTCTTGCATTCAGATTGGTCAGAGTTGACCACAACCTCTTCTCACGGCAGGACTGTCTAGACAAATAATAGTGGTCAGCGCTACCCTACCATCCCTCATGCAACTTGGAATATTTCATGGATGCAATTTCAGGCTCCTTCCCCTGTAAAGGTTCTCAGTCATATATGCATGTTAACAATCTTCAGATTATCCACCACCTAGATTCTCCACACTTTGGTGCTTCTGAGGAGGGTGGACTCATGGTAGTGGCACAACACACTGACCCCTGGGCATAAACAAAGAAAAGGGTGAGTGTAGAAACTAAAGGCAAATAAAATATACTTTAAAAGTGGCCAAAGGACCTAGAGCCAGTAACGAATACCTATGCAGGTGCTGAATAAAGAAGAGCTACTGCAGCAACAGAGCTTCCCTCATAGTAGTGCTCAACTGACCCCAGTAATGCTGCCTCCATCAACAGACCTAAAAGGTGTAGGGTATCCGTCCCTTAGTTAATGACTAGGCTTCTCCATACTGACCATAGCTTAGAAACTGCACACCACAGAAGAGACAACAGACGCTGGCACCTAAAGTCTGCGCCCATCATTGCCCCCATATCATGCTATGAGCGCCATTACTCCAGCACCCCATGGGTACACAATATTAGAAGGATTTAAGCCCACCAGCAGAATTTTCCGGCCAGGTAAACCAGACTCAGTGAGGAAAGTCACAAGTGAGGCAGAAAAAGGAAGGTGGGGTGTTCCCGAGTGAAACAAAAAAAGGGGGAGGAGTTTAACTTACATTTTATTAGCCATGAAGGGGTTGTCGTGAATGAAATCAGAGGATGGAGCTGACATGAAGTGCATGCATGGTTAGTAAGTCGGTGTAACACTTCCAGGTTACATTGACAGGTTCCAGAGATCACAGTACTCCCCCTAGCAATGCCTTCATCTACTTTTATCTCTAGAAGGTTAAAGCCATCTTTGTTCAGGCATTATCCAGAGTTACCTTCTATTTCTTGGTCTGAGATACTTACTTTAGAGATGACACTGTCATGTAAATCATGGTGTTGCTCAGTTCAGTTATCGCCTGTGTTCACAAATATCTCAAGCAAATCAGCCCTTGGTGCAGCCTCTGAACTTGCTTACAAGCTTGATCACTAGGGAAAATATAACTGAGAAAATGCTTTCTCCCTCCTGCAGAAGACTAAGGACATCATCTTAGCCTAGCAAAGTCACAAATTGGGCCTTAAAGTGGATGTAAACCCACCACCCACGCAGTATAAACTAATGACACAGTATTAATGTATATATACATGCAAGCCTCCTTCATCTATCCCTACCTTGCAAATGCCCTTCGTTTAAGCACTAGCAGCTCTGTAAAACTCTGAAATCAGTGGGTTTCTCTCTTTGCTGGAACTCGGTGGGTGGAGTTGTGATGTCACAAGCCTCCCCACCCACCTCTATACTGAGAGATTGAGGAGGACGGGAGATGGGAGTGTAAAACTTTCTCTGCTCTGTGAAGCAGATAAGCAAATTGCTTGTTACTCACAGAGCAGGGGGCTGATCTTTTGTGTGTTTCCCTGTTAAGCCTCGTACACACGGGACGAAGACCGTATACAACAGGTCGTATGAACGACCATTGTATGCCAAATCGATCGTTCGTATGCGCGATTTGAAGAGCCGACATACGACGGTCGTACAAGGGGAGTTGTATGAGCAGACTAGAAAACTTGGTCATACCAACAAGCGGTCATACGACCGTTGTATCGTGTGTACAGAGAAGTTGGTACAACAAGTTGTATTGTGCAAAACACGCATGCTCAGAAGTCAGGAACGGCCGGATGCTAATTACATGCATCTGAACGTTCTTTCTGTGGTCGTACGATTGTGTAGTGCAGTCAGTATGCAAGTTACATTATCCAACATACGATTTAAGACGAACATACGTACAATCTTCTGCCCGTGTGTACGAGGCTTTAGTCAGACTTTCTCTTCCTGAAAAAAGATAAGCTCATTACTCACAGTTGAATTAACTCTTTGTGGCAAGACTGGGCACAGATGACATGACATGCTATACTCTACCACACAGAATTATTAATTAAATTTTTTTTGCGGCTTTGCATCCACTTTAAGGATGTCCTTTTTAATGAAAGAGAGACATTTTTGGAACAATTATACTTGTAGCGCCCTGCCATGATCAGGCTAAATTTAGTTTGTGGCTCTGCTGTACTCAGTGAAGCAAAAATATATTTTCTAGGTTTGGCCAGATTTTCCTAAGCTAGATGACGGATTGCTCCTGTCTACCTCTGGAAGAAGCTTACAGTAGGAGGGTCGGCCACTGAAGTTATGAATATTTATCTGACCTCAGCCAATCCCTGGGAGGGGGTACACAAAAGGTGGCTGGGGAGAAGACACATTTTTGCAAGGCTTGTTCAGCAGGGTCAATCACCTGGAGCTACTGCCCCTGGGAGGCAGCCAGTGTGCAATAACACTTGTGGATGAGATAACATTCATGCTTTAAGTAGGATTGCTGCATTTCTTACAATTTCTTTTTGTTAGGCACTTAGGGGGAGATTTACTAAAACTGGAGAGTAAAAAATCTGGTGCAGCTGTGCATGGTAGCCAATCAGCTTCTAACTTCAGCTTTGTCATTTAAGCTTTGACCAAAAACCTGGAAGCTGATTTCAATGCAGAGCTGCAAAAGATTTTGCACTCGCCAGTTTTAGTAAATCAACCCCTAAGGCTCCATGCACACTGGTCGCTATAGGGCTCTTTCAGCGTCGGGCAGGAGACACTGCTCACAAAACATTCTATTTGCAGTGTTTTGTAAGCAGCGTTTAGCGGCGTTTTTCGGCGTCTGCGTTTTTTTTTTTACTTCATTGGCTTTCATTGAGGACTGCAAAAAACGCCAGACGCCGATAGACGCCGGCGTTTACCTGCGTTTACCGGCGTTTACCAGCGTCGGCGTTTTTGGTCGTTTTTTTCTTCATTGGCTTCCATTGACTGCAAAAAACGCCAGACACTGATATACTGTCTGGCGTTTTTTGTGGTCAGGAGAACGACTTTTGAACGCCAATTCAGGGCGTTCAGATAACAGCCCAAAAACGCCACTGCTGATAACAGACAATAAACGACCATGTGTGCATGGACACACAGGATAAAATAAAGTGGCGTTTTTGGGCTGTTAAAAAAAAATGCCAAAACGACCAAAAACGGTCGTTTTTGAGATACAGTGTGCATGGAGCCTTAGTGTATTGTGTGAGACACACAGAGAAGAATTCAATAAAGCTGCTGCACCACTTTTCTTAATAATGTATTTGGATCTGACAGTGACTCGTGCACCCAATTCAGGTAGTTCTAAAATGCACCGCTTGTACATTGTGCCACATTGAATGCGCTGAATGTAAAAGTGGAGCTAATTAACCACTTCTGGACCGCCGCCATCATTATATAGCGATACTTTGCCATTGAATACCGTTGTTATGACAGCAGATAGCTACCATAACCCGGGTATTTTTTTAAACAGCGGGCGGTCCGCTTTCAGATAAAAGGTCATTGTGGCGGATTCGCCGCAAGATCACCCAGGGATGGGAGAAGTGCCCCCCCGCCACTTTTCCATCGTCTCCGCCGCTTACCGGACCCGCCGCTAGCAGCGGAGACGATCAGGTCCTTTTCTCACAATGCCTGGATGCCGAGTGAGTGGAAGATGGCGCCCACTCGGCTCCATAGCATTGAAGGGAGGAAGCGACAGCAAACGTCACTTCCACCCAATGCTCTTAAAGGAAAAAAATATATATATATTTTTTTTCAAATAATATTTCATTTTTTTTATTGCATTTTAGTGTAAATATGAGATCTGAGGTCTTTTTGACCCCAGATCTCATATTTAAGAGGTCCTGTCATATGCTTTTTTTTATTCGTTGTACAGTAATAGGAATAAAAGTGACCCATTTCTTTTTTTAAAGGACAGTGTAAAAATAAAAAAAAAAAAAGTAAAATAAAAAAAAAAAAAAAAAAATGTAAAGCGCCCTGTCCCACTGAGCTCGGGACGCATTTGTAAGTCCCACCTGCATATGAAAACGGTGTTCAAACCACACATGTGAGGTATTGCCACGACCGTTAATAATTCTACCACTAGACCTCCTCTGTAACTCAAAACTGCTAACCTGTAGACATTTTTAAACTTCGCCAATGAAGATTTTTAAGTGCCAAAGTTTGTCGCCATTCCACGAGCGTGCGCAATTTTGAAGCATGACATGTTGGGTATCAATTTACTCGGTGTAACATCACCTTTCACAATATAAAAAATTGGGATAACTTTACTGTTATCTTATTTTTTAATTCAAAAAGTGAACTTTTCCAAAAAATCACGCTTGTAAGATCGCTGCACAAATACGGTGTGACATAAAGTATTGCAACGACCGCCATTTTATTCTCTAGGCCTGGGTGTTAGAACCCCCAAACATTTTATATTTTTTTTCTAAGTAATTTTATAGCAAAAAAAAATGATTTTAACTTGTAAACACCGAATCTCAGAAAGAGGCTCGGTCCTTAAGTGGTTAAGACCAACTCTCTTCTGGCGTACAGAGAGAAAAACTGACAGATTTTGCGAAAGTGTCTTTCTGAATTCTAAAAGTGGAACAGTGCTGCCGAAGATGGCTGCAGTCTAGCCAAGCTCATGAGCCCCCATCTCGTGTGCAGAGATGGGGCAGTGGACTTTCCACCAACACAGCCCGACTGGTTGCTGGCAGCATCAGGCAGGCACGGCATGGGGAAGAGAAAGACTAGAGAAGGGCCGAGGAACCTTCAGACTTCTTCACCTCGGCCGGCTCTCTCTCAGTCCAAGATGGCGCCGGACGCCCTGTGGCCTCCACATGCAGCAGATTGCCGAGCTGGGGGAAAGTAGGAGGTGGACATACCAGTGGGTTCCTGAGGGGACCGATCTACACATAGCACACCCCTCTTCAGTCCGCTAAAGAGCAAGCTGAAGCTTGCCCACGGCCACCATGGATCAGGTGACCACATGAAGCTTGCCCACGGCCACCATGGATCAGGTGACCACATGGTTGAGGAATGTAATTCCAGGGATGACACCAGGGAGCTGGTGGAACTGTTAGAGGAATCCCCCACTCAAAGGCAACCACTAGTGGGCCAGCATGAGCCAAATTCAAATACAAGTTATAGACAGGTAAATGATTTGGACGCATTCTGCACCACTTTTAGAATGCATGAGAGACCCTTCCGCAAAATCTGCCTACGCCTGTCTTTGTGAATTCCAGGGATAGTGCGCGCGTTGCCCTGTAGCGGTTTGTTTTTAGCTTGCTGCATGGGGAAACATGTTTGTTTTATATTGGCATTTTTCATTGAGGGACTTTAACTCCATTTTAAGATATTCCAAAGCAGAGTTAAATGAATATAGGGGTAAACTGTATTCAGCTAACGCTATTTATATACCTGTACTTTTTTTAAACTCCTCTACATGTGATTCGGTGCTTTATAGAGATGTGCACTGCTGAAAATGTGTTCGTTTTCGTTTCATTTGTTTTTTTTTGTTTTTTTCGTTTTTCAGGTCATTTGTTATGATTGCAGTTCAAATAAGAAATAAGAAAGAAAATCCAGAAATTCAAAAAAACGAAAATCCGAAAATTCAAAATAATAACTAACTGACTAATAATAGCTACTAAAATATAGGTATTGGAATTTCCTTTCAAATGTGGCTGTTAGTGAACGCCACGAATACGCATTTATCAGAAGTTACATATTATCCGAAATAACGAGTCCCACATCTAAACAAATGAAATGGAACAAATTAATAAATAATAATAATACGTTTTTTGTTGTTATTGTTATTTATTATTATTAATTCATTACATTACATTCGTTTAGGTACGGTATTCGTTATTTCTGATAATTCGTAAGGACATTTTAATACCTATAATTTAATAGTTAGCAATAGTTAAGTTATTATTAGTTAGTTATTATTTCAGATTTTCGAAGTTTTGGATTTTCGAATTTATGAATTTTCGCATATTCGAATTTACGACTATTCGGGAAAATTAGTTAAACGGGTTTTCGGCAATTCAGATATTTCCAAATAAATTAATTTGTTGAACTTCATTAAAAAACGAATTTGGAGCGAAACTAATTGCACACGACTAGTGCTTAGTGTTCACCTGGCTGAGTAAACAATTACATGAGTGCAGAGCAGCATATAAATCAATATTTATTGAGTTAGCCTATTGCTTTAGTAAATGTCTTTACCCGAAGGAATAAACAATGATTTGTATGTTGCACTGCACTCACAAAATCACCAGAGATCACAAAGTGCTAGAAGCAACTTCTTTGGAACTAATAGGCTCAATTCACAAAGCTTTAACACAAGGATTAGGATCTCTATTTTCAGTCATGTGTCTGTCATTTTAAAAACTCATTGACTCTCAGCTGTCTTTTTTTTTTTTTTTAAATAGGGAATTCAGATCCTAGTGTGTTAGCTTTGTGTATTGAGCCTTATAGGTTTTAAAAGTAATTATCCTTTAACTGGATCCCAACCATATAGGGTACAGAGTGGCTCTGTCCCCCGAATCGGTGTTTATAAATGGCAGCTTGCTCGTGCGTGGCTAGCGGGCGGGAGCGTCGCGCACTCTGCAGCAGTGTGGCCACGGATCGGGCGGACTCGATGTCTGCCGGCTACCCACGATGACCTGGCAGAGAAGAAAAACGGGGAACCGCCGATGTAAACACGGCGGTTCCCCGCTCTGTCAGGCAGAATGTAAGAAACCTACTGATCCCTGTCACTGGGATCAGTTAGATCTCTGGTGCCCCTGGCAGCCCAGCCCCCTCACAGTTAGAACACACCTAGGGAACACAGTTAACCCCTAGATCGCCCCCTGCATGTTAACCCCTTCACTGCCAATGACATTTATACAGTAATCAGTGGATATTCAAATTTCTGATCGCTGTATAAATGTCATTGGTCCCAAAAAAGTGTCAAAAATGTCCGACATGTCAGCTGCAATATCACAGTTCCGATAAAAATCACAGATCACAGCCATTACTAGTAAAAAAAAAAATAGTAAAAATGCCAGGAATAAATTCTCATGGTTTGTAAATGTGGCAAATTTTGCGCAAACCAATCAATAAACGCTGATTGCGATTTTTTTTACCACAAATATGAGGAAGTATATATATCAGCCAAAACTGATGAATAAATTTGTTTTTTTTATATTTTTTTGTATTTGTATTTAAGAAAAAGTAAGAAATATTGTTTGTTTGTTTTTTTTTTGCGAAATAGTTTTTTTGTTTATAGCGGTGATCAGAAATGACGCAGAGGTGATCAAATACCACCAAAAGAAAGCTCTAATTGTGAAAAAAAAAGAACGCAAATTTAGTTTGGGTACAACGTCGCACGACTGCGCAATTGTCAGTTAAAGCTGTGCAGTGCTGAATCGCAAAAAGTGCTCTGGTCCTAATGTGGGAAATCCTTCTGGGGCTGAAGTGGTTAAATAACACTTACAAAACTGAAAAGCCAGTTTCCTCTTAAATGTGCAACCCCTCTGGAGCCCCTCAACCTGCAAGGTTGAGAATCCTGGGCCACCCCTGCCATCTAGGACCTGGCAGGGCAACGCTCTGCCACAATGTAAAACGTCCACATTTTAGCCATTGTGCAACAAAAAAATTAAAGAAGAAATGTTTTTGGTGGTTAAATAAAGTTCTGATGTCTGCTCTTGCCCTTGGTAACCAAAATCCACATACTCTATAGCAGGGATATGCAATTAGCGGACCTCCAGATGTTGCAGAACTACAAGTCCCATGAGGCATAGCAAAACTGTGACATCCACAAGCAGGACACCCAGAGGCAGAGGCATGATGGGACTTGTAGTTTTGCAACAGCTGGAGGGCCGCTAATTGCTTATCCCTGCTCTATAGAGTCACAGTGTTGAAATACCAAAACAGAACAGGAAAGAGCTAGCGGATTTAAATATAAAGTAGAGAATCCCTTTAGGTTATCCCGGCATGCACAATTATTTCATCTCTTTCCTTGCTCAGGAGTTTTACCCCCGACCTTCCCATTCATCTTCCTACTTTCAGGTGTCATCACATTTCCTATGCACTTTTTTTTGTAGAGATTCACTTTATCATCCAAGTGATAGAGGCAAGATTTTATTTGAACTATGGATCCTTGCATTTTTCCATCACAAATCTGCCACATAAAGGTCATTTCTGTATACAGCACTTAATGGAAAAGGAAAAATAAAGAATGAAAATGGTATTCTGGCTGCAGGCCGGGTAAGACGGACGATTAAAGTCTTGCCCATAGAGGTTTAAGAATTATTCTATGGAGGGATGTTGGAGATTGTTCCTTCCTATGGTGCATGATAAGTAGAGGCACTTAAAGGTACGCTCCAGCCAAACAGTTTTGTCTTTACAGTGATGTGCAAGAAATGTCCAGACTAACGTTATTGTCAGAACCCCAACTGCCTGGAGTCCTCAGCCAATGATTCTTTTACTTTTCTCAATTTATTTTTTTGTAATTTATAAATATGAACAAAGGAGAAAAATAAAGTGATATACATTAAAAGAGAAAAACAGAACATGAAAATACTAACTGAATAAATACATTTAAATAACACTTAAAATACACTAAAAATGAACTAGTTTAGGCTATTTTATCATTTTACCATGGACTAATTGGCAACACTGAAGGGTGCTGATAGCCGAACTGATGGGCACTGATAGGCTGCATTGATGGGCTTTGATAGGCAGCACAGATGGGTACTAATAGGCAACACTGATAGGGAGGCACTGATGGGGCTGCACTGATCATCAGGACACTGATGATCAGTGCCCTGATTATCAGTGAAGATGTCCCCTTTCACACTTGCCGGTTACCAGCTGTCCTCTCCTCATGCTGTTTACATCATGATCAGCTGTGATTGGCCCTTTACCCCAATCTGTGATCAGCTGTGTCCGAGCAATCACAGAGCTCCCTGGTGCGCCCTTCCAGAACTGTACAACTGCGCTGTAACCATCATTCAGCTATAGCAAGGTGGGCACGTGGTTAACTTACCTGATCCTTTTCTCCCTTGGCAGATGACGCTCCCCCATGATCCAAAGGTGGACTGTCCCTCTGCGTTTTGTCATGACATGGTGAAAAGCAAGGGTTAGGACTTTGATGCAATTTCCCCCCCCCTGTTTTTGTCAATGATATACATTTACAATACTTTTTATGTCTTTTTCTTTAGACAGTTGCTGCATCCGCCCCTGAAGAAGTGGTATTCCCTACAGAAACGCGTTGGGCTATACATGGATGCACTACCTGTATATTTTATGGCATGTTATGCCCTATATCCTTACTACCTTATACTTTTTGATGGAGGATGGTCTTATCATCAGATCTCTGTTGGGACACATCATACCCTTTCTCAGTATCATGGTATGGTATTTTTTACAGTATTCTATCTTTTTCTGAATTTCACTATGGAAGGTGGTCTTTTATGTATTAGCTATGTTAATAATTATCCATATGGTCTACAATGGGCCATTGATATGTATTCTCTCCAAGAAACAAGATACTATGTAATGGTTCCCTGGTGGGATTATACGGTGCAGAATAACAAAGATGATGGACAATTTAATTATATATAAAAATTGACAAATTTTATTAGTACATATTTTGTAAAAAGACAAATATTTTCTAAGCACATTAAAAACATGTGGTCACTTTCATTTGGTTGGGGGTTACCCAGATGGAACTGTAGAGAGTGAGTCAGAGCTATCCCGACATTTTTCGCCTATCGCAGGCTTCCTCAGGGGATTTAGTTGACACCCTCCAAACACATGCTCTTGAATAGTAAAGAAATATATACATGAGTGAAAATGCAAAATATCAAAAGGATTAAACAGGTATAAATACTTATTATTGATGTATGATGTAAGGCTGCTCCCCCTATAGGCCGGATGGAAACCCCCAAAGGTCACTTGTGAATTCAACGTGATTTTAATTGTGCATCCTCTTTAATCGCAGAATGCTAGCTCCCAATTGGCCCAGGGGGCTGGCCATTCGTCGACATCTGTGGGTGGTTTCTGCCCTGGTAAGTGTACTGATCCTTGGGGGTTTCCATCGGGCCTATAGTGGGGGCAGCCTCACAGCATATATAATATATAATTATATACTGTTTTGGGATGAGATGCGTTTATTGATTGTACTATATACTGGAGATCCAAGAAAGGGGATAAACCCCCCTATGTAACTTTTTGAGAATATCCATATATATCGTTTATTATCTGCCCAGCTGCTCACCGCATGCCTCACTCAAAGTCCTAACCCTTGCTATTCGCCAATGCACCCAGGATGGAGACATTTCCACGTCTCATGTAAAGTCCCAAACTTCTCTTCTTGTCTTGTCATGTCCATTATAAGCCTATAGACACTGCATTGGTCTTGATGATGTCAGGAGTTTAGATTGCTGGAGCGTAAGGGAGAAGATCCTGTGGAGACTGGTCTAGCAGCACAGAGTAGGGGAGGTCTTGGCAAGTAAATTTTTTTTTAACAAGTCCCCTAGACCTTAATGAGCAATTAACGCTTGCAGTTCAGGCGAAGTTTGTTGAAAGTTCACCAAAGAAAAATCAAATTTACAAATTTCCACTCATCCCTATTATGCTATCTAGCCAGTTTTTGTTTCTGCTTGCTGATGGTTATTATTTGCCACCCAAATGTATCATATTGACTACTCTTTGCTTATCTTCATTTCCCACAGATGCATTCTGCGTAAGAGGTGGAGTTATAAAACTAAAGAAGCCCATAGATGACGTCATTTTCTTTCCTTCCATCATGGGTGAAAATTTCTTGATTTCCCTCCCAGGGAATCCCTCGCTAGGTAGAGCGGAGAGCCTTCTCCACCGGCAGAATACAGTGATCACTGCTGGAGGCTATTGCCACCAGCAGTGATCGCATGCAAAAAATCTGACAAGCTGGTTGTACTGAAGTCAATTTATGGAACAACTTCAGTACAGCCAGCCTGCCCATAGATGGATCAAATCTCAGGAGTTCCCTGTTGAACCTGTCGACATTTGATCCATCTATGGTTGGGTTAATGACTAAGCTTCTACAGTATCTCACAAAAGTCAGTACACCCCTCGCGTTTTTGTAAATATTTTATTCTATCTTTTCATGTAACAATACTGAAGAAATTACACGTTGCTACAATGTAAAGTAGTGAGTGTACAGCTTGTATAACAGTGTAAATTTTCTGTCCCCCCAGAATAACTCAACACACAGCCATTAATGTCTAAACCGCTGGCAACAAAAGTGAGTACACCCCTAAGTGAAAATGTCCAAATTGGGCCCAATTAGCTATTTTTCCCTCCCCAATGTCATGTAACTCATTATTGTTACAAGGTCTCAGGTGTGAATGGGAAGCAGGTGTGTTAGATTTGGTGTTATCCCTCTCACTCTCTCATACTGGTCACTGGAAATTCAACATGGCACCTCATGGCAAAGAACTCTCTGGGGATCTGAAAAAACTAATTGTTGCTCTACATAAAGATGACGTAGGCTATAAGAAGATTGCCAAGACCCTGAAACTGAGCTGCAGCATGGTGGCCAAGACCATACAGTGGTTTGGCAGGACAGGTTACACTCAGAACAGGCCTCGCCATGGTCGACCAAAGAAGTTGAGTGCATGTGCCCAGCATCATATCCAGAGGTTGTCTTTGGGAAATAGACGTATGAGTGCTGCCAGCATTGCTGCAGAGGTTGAAGGGGTGGGGGTCAGCCTGTCAGTGCTCAGACTT
Source organism: Glandirana rugosa (assembly GCA_018402905.1). Classification (NCBI taxonomy): domain Eukaryota; kingdom Metazoa; phylum Chordata; class Amphibia; order Anura; family Ranidae; genus Glandirana; species Glandirana rugosa. Next base: position 237,626 of record BLSH010118351.1, read on the forward strand.
AGACTTGTGCCCAAGAGAGTTAAGGCAGGGTTAATAATAGTGGTCACACTAAATATTGACACTTTGGGCCCAATTTGGACATTTTCACTTAGGGGTGTACTCACTTTTGTTGCCAGCGGTTTAGACATTAATGGCTGTGTGCTGAGTTATTTTGAGGGGACAGTAAATTTACACTGTTATACAAGCTGTACACTCACTACTTTACATTGTAGCAAAGCGTCATTTCTTCAGTGTTGTCACATGAAAAGTATTTTCAAAACACTTACAAAAATGTGAGGGGTGTACTCACTTTTGTGAGATGCTGTATTTGTCTGTTCTTCACGGTGCTTGCTGATGATTTTCGCCAAGTCCAAAATCATGTCTGTTTTTTTCTTGAAATGTATGTTGGGCAAAGATGGGGTTTCATAGCTTGCTGCCCTGGAGGAAAGTTCCTGGGGTAGAAACAAGGTATATGCTTTCTGTAATTCAGTAGTCCTCTGAACCTGGAAGTGTTTCGTATAATGATCACAATATCCATTCTGACGTGGAGCATTGCTGTACCCAACATCCTATTTTTCACAGCTTTCTCATCATTAGAGAGCTTTAGCAACCAGTAAATGGGTATCTTTCAGATGGTTGACATTTGGAGGTGCCTGACAAATCTGTTGGAGACCCAAAGTAAGGATTGCTCCCAAATGTGGGGTACTTCTAGGCCTCATGTTAAACAACTGGCTGAGAAGTACAGATATTTGCCTTGCAGCACGTTTTCATAAATTTGTCTCCCACAGGCATAAACAGGATGAACACAATAAGGATCATATTTAGCCTAAAATGTAGACCTAACATAGAAAGCACACCAGCCCTTGCTTATATGACCTATGAACGAAAAAAAGATGTGGACACCTGACTTTTAACACCTATATGAGCTAGTCAGACATACCATTCCAAAACCATGGGCAATACATTTCGCCCCCTATTGTGGCCATAACAGCCTCCACTCTTCTGGAAGGTTTTCTACAAGATTTTGGCATTTTTTTTGAGACTTTGTTCTCCTTCAGCCAAAAGGCCATTTGTCAGGTGAGGTACTAATTCTGGGCAAGAAGACCTTGCTCGTAGTCATCATTCATAGGGTGTTTCATAAAGACTGAGGTCAATACTCTGTGTACATCACTTACGTTACTACATATCAAACTCATCAAACTATGAAGCTGGGTTTGTGGACAGAGGCACATTTATGTTGGAACAGAAGCAGTACAGAGTCGGGAACTAGAAGCAGAGTCAAAGCAAGGGCAAGGTCAGTATGGAGTGGGCGCAGGAGGTACTGTAACAGTAGGCAGGAAGCTAGGTCGGGTCACAAGCCAGAGTCAGTAACAGAGGTTCAGGAACAAGCAGGGTCAACCATTCGGGTCAGGATGCAGATGTACGCAGGATTAGGTCAAAAACAGTACCAGCAGACAACCATTCAGAAATGATGTAGAGTCCTGTAGGGCTTTAAATAGGCCACAGGTCACCAAAGTCCATCAAACATGCTCACGCGCACATGCATGCATGCTCATGTAGATGCGCACAGAATCCTAATTCTGTGCACAGTTCTACGGACCGTTCTACGGACCGTTCTACGTGCATGCACATTCCTTTGAGCACGGGAATTCCTTTGAGCACAGGAATTCCATTGAGCATGAATTTGAGCATAATTTTCCTGACAGTTATATAGTTTGCATGAGCAGTGATTACAAAGCACAGTAAAGCAATAATGTTTATGAATAATACTTCCCCGTAGTACAGCCATATGGAGAACATGGATATAATTGTGGGGGCAAGAGGCCTATTGATAACTCATTAAGTCTCTTGTAAGCCATGTTGCATTCCATTAGGATATTTGTGGTGCCAGTCAGAAGCATGGATTACAGATACTAGAAAGTAGAAGGTAAAATAGGCAGGCGTATAAATGGATAATTTAGAATTGGGTCTGAGGACAGTGGGCACTGGGCTGAAACATGTTAGTTTCAGCGGCAAAACCTACCCCATTTCCCCCTCCCAGCAGTGACTTAGCAGCCTTCCAATTTTCTAAACTCTGTAAACACACTGCAGGTGCTCGGGGAGACAACCAATGTGGATGATGTTTTGCTTTATATCTTTTGAGGTCACTTTGCAGTAAAGCAAGGAAGCATAAAAACCTTTGTAGTGTATTATGTGCTTTTACTAAGTGAGAATGTTGTACAAACTACATACAATTTTAGGAAAAAAATACACAACATACAGAGTATTACAAATATGTGCACAATATACACATGCACAAGCTATATTTCCTTCCTAGCAAATGAACATGGATAATGTATGCTACAGGGAGACAGTAAAAGTTACTCACCTTGGGTTATTGTGTAGATTTAGTGTCATCCCCAGGTGAAGTTCCCTCCTTGCACAGACTTTTAGTCTTATAGAGTCCCTGTCAGGGCTGGCTTTTAGCAGCACACTTCATAGTGCTCAAGGCTGCTCAGCTGTCAGTTAATTACCAGCTACTCATTGTTTCCACAGTGACTCACCTGGTTACCATTACCTGCCTCATTAGTGCAGCCTACCGCCAGCCCCTTTTGCTATTTAAACTGCCTTGCCCTGGTCAACATATCCAGTGTGTCTCTGCTGTGTTCCTGTGATGACTTTGCCTGGTTGGCATTTCTTCTGCTTCCTGATCCTGATCTTTGGTTTCTGACAATGGCTCCCTGACTCCAGCTCTTGGGGGAAGAATCTGGGACTTTAAATGAAGACGTGGCTGGGTGAAAGCACACGCTTCCATCCCTGCACTTGGTAAAGTATAAAGCTAAAAAGCTAACAAGGGGAGATTTGGGACTTTAAATGACACACACATGTGAGCAGAAGATATTGGATGGATATAGTAAAACAATGTATTAATGCATAGAGAAAAAAAGAATAATTCATTACATAGTCAATATTCAAATAAGTTGGTAAAAATACAAATTGCATATTGTAGATTGGTAGGTACTTAAATACATGATATAAAAATTACCCCATCCATTACATCAGTATAGATACGTTAGGATAAGGCACATTAGTGAATCTGCATGGCCCATGACCTTAATTCCCCATAGGAGGGTATATCTGATAAACATATTGTAGAAGAAGTATGCTGGGTAAGCCGATTGGTGGCAGCTGGTGGCTCTACGCATTTCGTGACCCTTTGTCACTCATCAGGAGCAGGCTCGTCAATTGTCTAAAACAGAATTAAAGTGGGTATTAACTATAATGGGAGAAGTGGAAATCGGGGGGAGATAAACAATTTCCCAAGGATCCAACTTACTGCATCCACAGGACAGGAGGGGCAGAGGGGACGCCGAGCAGCATCCTGGTTGGGAGCTGAGGCAGGAGGCATGGCAGCAGGCCCCACACCAGGTGGAATCCTGTGCAGGCATGGGCATCTCCAGAGTGGTGTGTCTGGTGAAATGGATGAATGGTTAAGATTGGTGTGAGTGATGAATAAAAACTGGGCAAATGTATGAATGGGGTGGTGGAGGGTGGAAGTGTGACAGAGGGGAAATGAGAAGGTGTAAATGGAGGAGATGAAAAGGGTAAGTGATAATGGCTAGATAGACTGTGAAAGGAAGGAAAGGAAGATAAGAAGGGAAAGGAAGATAAGAAGGGAAAGGAAGGGAGAGGGAGGGAAAAAGGAAAAGGTGATGATTGCAATATGCGATGGACAAGTAGAGGTGATATATACCATGAGCTGGTGAGATGGATAGTGAGTGATCATGCCTGTAGGGGTGTAGACAGCAGGTTTGTGTACATGGCTGGATCCGGTGGGAGCAGTCTGAAGAAGCCCAGTGCCACACAAGACAGTGCCTGATATAGGCCCCACCACCAATTAGCCTGCCAACGTCACGCACGTGGGAGTGGAGGGGAGGAGCAACATCCCCGGCCAAAGCCCAGTGGGAGGAGCTACGCTCCACCTCCACTGCTCCCGCGAGCATATGTATCTGGCCGGCGCCAGGCCGGATGGCATGATGTCAACACACAGCGAGGAAGGACCCGCCCCGTGTAACCATGGGGACGGGGGCGGAGGGAGCCCACAGTGTGTGTCACAGCTCTCGACAAGATGGAAACCAGACTGTCCCCCCACCCAACCAGAGGACGCCGGACAGGGGAGGCAGGGTTAAGAGTGTATACATCGCTGATAACCATAGGGAGATTAGAATTAATAGCAAGGATAGTGAGGGATTAATATGAAATCTGGGTTATAAAATATTGAGGCGTGTAAACCAGGGAAGGTCTAACGAAGACCAACAACATGGCAGATGTTAATGTACAAGGCTATAACAATTTCCTTTTATCCAGGATATGTTCCAAAACTCCTCCGTTTTCCCTGAGTCCTCCAAAAACTAGTGTTCCTTTGTGTTCCCCACGTGGCTGTGTTCAAATACTTTCTGTCTTGCTAGTCTCGATGAAATCAGTCAAACTGGTTAATTAGCATATGAGTAGAGGAAGCCCAGCTTTTAAAAACAATACATGGTAACTAAAATCTATTATTCCATAAGCAGTATTTATGCCATAAATATCACTAAAATAGCCATAGCAACACAGCTGACTTCCTTGTTTTCCTACTAAACATTGAGAATTAATTTTCCTATAGTGCCTGCAGCTACAGAGGTCAGTAAGAGGCTAATTTACAGCCTGTTAAAAATATTTTAAAAACTTGAATGTCATGGCCTGGCCATAGTTATACTTTAAACCCTCTCTGCACTTACACACCAAAGAGCCCCCCCCCCCACTGTTAGGAGAAGATGGACCATTTCCCAGTGCCCGGTGTGTACTGGCCATTTTCTGGACTTCTTTGCTACCTTTGGCGCTTTTGGAAACGGCTGCAAACGGAGCTATTTGAACTTCCTGCACCTGTCAGGAAGATACAGCAGTTCCAGTGGTTTCCGCGGTGGTGCGCGCGCCTGTGCGCGTTCGCGCGCGCCTCTGCGCGCACCCGCGTGCGCGCGCACGCGCCGGAAACAGGCGCCAATCGGCCCTATTTAAACCTGCAGGACTTAGTGCACGGTGCTGTCCGTTCTACAGCGTTTCCTGCACCTGTGCCCCCAGCAAGCTATTTCTGAGTGACTACCCGTTCCTGTGACCCCGGCTATCCCTTTGGACTTGTTGCTATCTGCCTGCATCTGACCCCGGCTTTCCTATGACCATCCGCTTGTCTAATCCCTTTGCACCTTTTCAGCCAGCACATTGCCGACCCTGCCTGTACCCGACCATCCGTTTGCCTGATCCCGCTGTACCGCACCGCCCGCTAGTTGCCGACCCGGATTGAATCACTACTCTCTTGTTTGCACGAGCTCCAGTGGACTTCCGTCTACCAGCTAAGGACTGTCCAGCCCTCGTGCCCCCCTGTGCTCCTGAGCTCCCTGTTCTCACTATCAGGGGTTCTCGAACCAGGGCCGCAAGAGAGGCTGCCCCCGCATAAGCCAGACTCTACCACGTGACAGCACCTGTCAGCAGGCACTGTCCGTTCTACAGCGTCCGAGTACCTGTGAGCATCAGCTCTGTTCCCAGTGATCTGTTCCTGCTTCCTTGATCCAACCCAGCTTGATCTGACCTGCTGACTATCTGCCTGCACCAACCCCGGCTATCCACGACCATACGCTTGCCTGACCCCTCTGTACCTTGCTGCCAGTCTGTTAACAAACTCTGCTTGGACTTTGACTACTCTTTGCCTGATCCTTTTGTCCCTCATTGCCCGCCAGTTGCCGACCCAGCCTGCACAACCATCCGCCTGCCTGCACGACTACCTGGAGCTTCACATCACCACCAGTGACCATCCAGCCCTCGTGCCATCCCGCACTCCGGGACTTCCTGTCTATACTATCAGGGGTCCCCAAATCGGGTGTGTAAGAGCGGTTGTTCCCTGCATAAGACAGACTTTGCCACCAGGACCGTGACACCCACACTTTGAAAAAAAGGACAGAAAGGCAATACTATGTAACTGCTTGAAAAGAGTTTTGCTTTCTTTTTCTGGAGTTTGTAATATTGTACAACATTCATTTCATAAAAATACATTTTGTGCAGACTTATAAAATATCATTATTATATTACTTAAAACAAACCTCTTCTTCTGTATGTAATTCAAGCTTTAATGAAAACACAATTTGTTCATTATCTGTATTGGGGAATCAGCACATTACATTCATTAGAATATGGCTATATTCGCATTGCTGCCCGCGCTACAGAAACACCCATCCACTTAGAACTTCTCATGTGAGTTAATGATGTGTCCTTAATGGCCCATTGTAATGTGATGGAAACCGATCTTGCAATATTTTAAACACTTCTTCAGCGCAACCTTCTCATCTTGCAATTTTGCTACGTTCTCTTCTCGCTCTGTTATTTTGCTGAAGGGCCCGAAGGTAATGTGCTATTCAGCTGTTATCCAGAGCTGGTAAGGGGGTCAGGCCTGCTCATGCGAGAGGGAGCTGCGTGCGGCACGGATCCATGAATCTTCTGGCCTTAGTACTAATTTACCTTGGGCTGGTTTAAGAGAATACTTTTTTTTGTTTACTGCAAATGTGATGTTTTATAAACCTTTATAAATATTTTGTAAGAATTAAAATCAACCACTAAAAAGACCACAAAGTATAGTCTAAGCCTTTCTCAACCGTTTTTACCATGAAGGAACCCTTGAAATCATTTTTTAGTCTTAGGGACCACAGCTAAAATGATTATATCTACAGCTGATGGTAATCAGGAAGTTTTAGATATTAGACTAAAAAAAAACAAAAAAGCGTACTTATCATATTTGACACCCAGAGTACATACTTTTTTATGCAATAATATTGAGATAAAAAGAATAATAGTGGGCACTAAAGAAATGCAAAGGAAAAAAAATGTGTGAATGATCAAGCGCTAAAAAAAACGTGAGCAGCAAAGCAAAAAAAAAAAAAGAGAAAAACACAGTCTCAAAAGTCCAGTTACAGTGAAATATTACAGCGCTCATGTGAAGTTACTAAAATTGTTTCACAAAATTGCAAAACTTTAAAATATGGGACTCCGATCAGTCCAAAACTGCAGTGCAAACTAATTAAATATGTGAAATAAATCCAGTGAATAGTTAATTTCAGAAATTCTGATAATTCATATAGGGTCTATCCCAGAGGTTCCTCCAACAGACATCAGATGGCAACTCACCAGAGCTTTTATAACTAGCAAATCATTTCTGTCCATATCCGCTATTTCCAAGATAGTTCTAGATAAATCCTCATCCTGATATCCTCTAGCCAAAAAGCATTCTTTAATCAGTCCTGCCTGTTCATGGAAGTCTGGGTCAGTACGACAATTGTGCCTGATCTGCAAAAATTGGGCTTTAGGAATGTTACGTAGCCATGAGGGATGGTGACTGCTCGTGATGGGTATAAAACTGCTTCTATCAGTCATTTTAAAGAAAGTATTAGTATATAACTCTCCCTCTTTGACCATAATGGTCAAGTCCAAAAATTGAATTTGTGTAGAAATTGTGTTGAAAGACAATTTAATGTTACGGTCATTGCTACTAAGATGTTTCATAAAAATGTTCAGGGATTCTACATCACCATCCCAGATGAATATAATGTCATCAATGAAACATTTGTAGAACACAAGCTGATGCCAGCCCTGATCGAAAATAGTGTCTCGTTCTCAGTTAAACATAAACATATTAGCGAGGCTGGAGGCAAACTTTGCCCCCATCGTCACGCCTTTGGTTTGCAGGTAAAATGTCCCTCCAAACCAACAATAGTTGAGGGTCATAGCAAAGTGTAATAGGTCCAAGATAAAATTAACTTGGGGAATGGGAATATGAACTTCCTGTTCCAAATAGTACCTAACAGCAGCGGAATATGAACGTCCACCGAAAGTGGCTTTGTTTACATCTGGTGTCATGGACGCCAGCTTCAGGTGATGGCGGTCTTTGGAGGATTGGCTGGATATAAATGCAAGGGACCATCTAATACACTGTAAGGAACCCTTTGATAACGGGTGTTAGCTTGAAACGTGTCAGGGTATGTTTCAATACACTGTATGGTCTGCCTGAACAGTGGACGCTGTATGCTTTTATCTTTGTAAAGTTTTTATTGGTGATTAAAAAACGTGTTACGCTATGTGGCCCTATTTTTCATTTATGGGGGGAATGGTGGTGACACACTTGTGGAATTACCGCTCATGAAAGTTTATCTGAGGATTCCTGGCTGTGAGTCCATTACCTAGGGATATCTGTCCTGTGATGAGACCTTGCTGGAGTAAATGTGGGTGATGCTGTCGATCTATACACCGTGGAGGTCTCCTTTGCCTTTATTGCTTTTGGATCTTGGCATACTGCACTATTATTGCTTTATTTCTTCTTGGATCTATACTGGGGAAACTATCAAAAAGGGCATGCTCCTGATGACCCACCACTACGTTTGACATCTAAAACGCTTCCGCTGTTCTCTTAGGTGAGACAGCCTGGGGATCTGGTGAGTTGCCATCTGATGTCTGTTGGAGGAACCTCTGGGATAGACCTTATATGAATTATCAGAATTTCTGAAATTAACTGTTCGCTGGATTTATTTTACATATTTAATTATTTTGCACTGCAGTTTTGGACTGTTTGGAATCCCATATTTTATAGTTTTGCAATTTTGTGAAAGAATTGTGGTCACTTCACATGAGCGCTGCGATATTTCACTGTACTAAAGAAATGCAGGCACTAAACATTATGTTTAACTTTGTGGTCAAAGGAGATGTGCCCACTTACATTGATGATTAGTAGAAGAAGGATCCCCTTACATTGGTGGTCAGTAGAAGAAGGGACCCTCTACATTGGTGGCCAGTAGAAGAAGGGACCATCTACATTGGTGGCCAGTAGAAGGGACCCTTTATATTGGTGGTCAGTAGGATAAAGGTCCCTTGTGTTTACTGTTAGTGGGAAAAGTGCTCCCTTACATTGGTGGTCAGTGGGAGACAAGTCCCCTTACAATGGTTTCAGCAGAAATGATATCCACTTACATTGGTGATCAATGTATATCAATACATTTTGCCTGGTGGAAAACAAAGCTCCCCCACAATGGTGGTTAGTGGAATGCCCCCCCTTAAATTGGTAGTCAGTGGAAGAGGGATCCTCTTACAACAGTGTAAGCAGAAACTATACCTTGTTACAGTGGTGGCCAGTGGGAAAAGTACCCCTTCAAATAGTGGTTAGTATAGTGTCCCCATGCATTAAAGGTCACTCGTTATGCTCTGAGTGCTGCTGGTGTCAGAAGTATGAAAGCACTTTCAGGTGAGAGATCAATCTGCCACTGCTCATGAAACTCCTATCAATCTCTGAAGAAAATCTGAGTTTCACAGAACCCTGGACGAGAAGGACTGTTCTAAAATGTAATGCTGTCCAGCATAGGCTTGACAAGATAGCTGCCCTATCAGCACCAGGCAGGGCCAGATTAAGAGCATTGTGGGCCTGGTGCTGTGGATTTTGTCTGCCAATTTTATGAAAATAAATACAATGAAAATGCAAACAATTTTTGTTAAAACAAATTAAATATTGAAACAAATTCAATTAAATAGAGAGGGGGTGGGAAATAGAGGAGGAAGGGGTTGAGAGAGAAAGGAGGGTGAGAGAAAAATGTTACATATCAATGCCGCCACAATTTACATATCAATCGTGTGTACAATGCACACAGAGCAGGGCTGGGCAGTATTAGTGACTCAATCACACCACTGGGCTGGGCCTACCTTAAGGAAGGGGCCTGGAGCTGCAGCTCCAATAGCCCCTATGTTAATCCGCCTCTGGCACCAGATTAGTTGGTATGAATCTTGTGGAGTGATTTTGAAAGTCACAGTAAAAGTTCCAGTTCACAGATAGCTAGGAAGTGTACTGGCAGGGAAGGGTATCATTGGTGGTCAGTGGAGATGTGATCCCTTATATTGGTGGCCAGAAGGAGAAGGCCCATCTTACATTGGTATGCAATGGGAGAAGGGCCGCCATACATCCATAGTTATTGGTAGAAGGGCCCTCTTACATTGCTATTCAGTGGGAGAAAGACCCCCATACATTGACGGGCAAGTGAGTGAGGGTCCCTCTTACATTGGTGGTCAGTTGGAAAAAGGCTCCCTTACATTGGTGATTAGTGGGAGAAGTGCCCACTTATATTGGTGGTCAAGAAAGGATTTCTAAAATGTAAAGCGAGACCTCTGAGACACCTGAGGGTCCTCCTCATCTGCCCAGAGGTCAAGAACTGCTACACGTGCTTGATGAAGATGCTGTACCTCGCGTCTTTGCTGCCCATTCCACAGTCTGTGTGGTCTATGAGCAAATCAAACCAACTTTGATAAATGTAACATTTGCAAATAAAAGGAAAAGGTGCACATGGGCAGTATACAAAACAACACAATAGTTTCTCAGTGCGCTTTCAAGCTTGTGAACACAAAATAAAAAACCTAAACTGTTTCAACAACTTTGGTCTCGAGTAAGGGACTTTACAAATGTGTGCAAGGGACCTTTTGTATTATTTTGTATATTGCTCTACCCATGTGCACATTTGCTCTTTAGCTAGTTTCAACAAATCAGTGCTGTTGCCATTGCTGGGTTTTTTTAGATTTGGTGCAGACGCTCACTGGGAGTCTTCAGCTGCCTTTTAAAGGTGGTGAATGGGGTTTGGGTGAATTAATGTACCTTTAGGTAGAAAGGGCTGCCTTCAGGTGAACCTGCTATTAGTTTGTACAAAGCTAAATATGTACTGTGTGTCAGAAAGATCATGTCAGCAACCAGAGTGATCATGTGAGCCAGAAGGCTCGTGTGCATGCTCATAAATGTGCATATGTTTTTGGGTGCGAGAGCCTAACAAAACGTGCACAGGCACAACAACGTGCACATGAATGCATTGGCACATCCACCACACATACTGGTGCCTAGTAGCCTATTTAAACCTGGGCCCTGCATGAAATCATTGCTGAATGGTCTTACATCTTGAGTTTTTATTATACTCAATCCCGAATCTGCTTGACCCTGTTATTGGCCAGGTTTTTGTCCGACTTGCTCTTATATTAGACTCTGATGAAGAAGTGGTTACCTTCAAAACTCGTTAGCCATAAAGGGCTCTGATGAACGGGGCTATCTTCAAAATGCGTTAGCCATAAATGATCCTGGTATGGTCCCCCTGCACTCTGGAGTGTGCCAAGTCTAGGACTACTGGGCTATAGATGAGTAGCTAGATAAGCGATTTTAATACACGTTTGTGAGTATTATTCTTGTTGATCTTAAATAATTGCTGTGCGATAATGCACTAGACTGATAAGCCCTCTTTTGTTAGTTTTTTTTTTTTTGTAGTTACTTCTAGATTACCCTTGCCTGTCTATGTTTGCTGCCTACCTTTGTTACCAACCTCAGCCTTTTGACCAAGATTTTGCCTACTAATTCTATACCACGCTACCTGCATGTTCTCTGCGCCTCTGCCTAACTTTGATCACGCCCGTGATTTGGTACCTTACCGCTCAATTGTTACTAAACTTGACTTGTGACCTGGCTCTGCTCTCTACTGGACTGGTCAATGATGGGTGCTCTCACCACTGTACCTCTGCTTGATTCCAGTGCTCCCAAGTTCAAGTCTTTGGTTCCAGCGTTCTGGCATCTATGCCCTTCTATTGCCCTAACAGCCCCTGTTCCAACTTCTAAGAGGCCACCCTCATGGTTTCAAACTCTTCATAAAGGTACGTGACACTGTGGTTGTAAACTCAGATAGTTTTATGTTAGAGACCACACTTTTCAGAGGTGACTTGATGTATGAGTATGGATTCACATGCATTTGTACTTGTACAGTATGCAACAAAAACCTCCATTTTAACCTAAGCTGTTGAAAGAGTTTAGCATTGTTATGAACAAATTCAGCTCTAGTATAGAAAGGATCTCAACTGGCAGAATTTGCTGCTTAAACAGATATATTTTAGGGACACGTCAAAGGCATTTTACAGAGTGAGCACTGTAGACTAGAGAATGTTTTTACTTCTTTGTCTGCTCATCTTTTACTAAAGCAAAAAGGGCGTTTCACCAACTCTGCCCCATACACCGACCTCATCTAGAACAACAAATCAGGAATTAGCATTACCCGTTCACTTTATCTAAATAATTGAACATGAAACTGAAATGTTGAAGTGACTGGTGCAATTTATTAGCCCATAAGATTATATGAGAAAATTGGTCCCTGATATATAATGATCTCCCCTCCACACTTAATTCCTTTCAACATTTTAAATGGAATTTGAATGATTGCTCCTCGGCACTTACCAAAGAAGGCGACTCAGTCTTTAATAGAATCCTGCTGGTCTGCATAATATTGTAATTTAATAGACGTTAGAGAGAAAATGTTCGTTCTGTGCAATTTTACTGGTTATTTATTTTAATCTGTTTATCGTACGCCGGTGTGAATTGGATATTGTTGGAGAAGACAGGGGGTCGCTGGGAAAATGAACAGTTTCAATAATAGAGGGAGGGTAGAATTTATACAAAGGACTATAGGTCTCTCGTAGGTTCTAATTTTCTTAAAAGCTGTTTTCCAAATTGCAAATACATAGGGAAGGAAAAAATATATTAGCTTACAATAAACAGCATATAAACTTGTTCTGTCAAGAACTCTTTTAACTGCTGGAAATCAAAAGCAAAAAAATCTGTTGTGTGAGAAAATTGGAGCTGCTGGGCTGTCAATCTGTGGTGAGGATTAGCCAAATCTTTCTCCAGAATTGCAGCAAAAATTTTACAAAATTTCACCAGTTTTGTGAAATGCTTCAAAGTCAATAGGGAATTAAAATAATGTGGAGCTTACAATAAAATTCATGGTCTCCTTATAATATGCAGACCCTTGCCCCCCTGTAAAAATTATGAACTAAATAAGTACCGCGCTAATCTAGCAGTTATCACACATGTAGAGGTACCCCTCCCATATGATATGGTGTATTTTTACAGAGAACAACACCTACTGCATAAGTAAATCATAGCGCTTAAAGCAAATACATACTGTATGCTCTAATAGGCTACAGTCCTAGTCACTAAAATGCATATTATGTTGTAACGCTAATAGGCAGTCTGTGTGTTCATGAGCATAAAAGTATTCAAACAAAGGTCTGTTTGTATCCAGGATACTAAATTGTCTAGTTCAGTTAATGTCCCAGAATGAATGAACATGCACATGTGAAATAAACGGTAGGATGAAAAATTGAAGAATGAAAAGATGATCATCAGTGAATTCCCTCTGTTGGGATCTATTGGCCTCCCCATTTACCAGATGTCGGTGACCCCAGGGGTCAAAATCACTTAGTGGGAAATGCCTATGCCCATACACATATGAATAGTAGGTATACAGGATGAGTATTAGGGTGATCCTCAGTGAATTCCCTCCGTTGGGACCTGATGACTCCCCCACTTACCAGATGTCGGTGACCCCAAATGTCAAACTCACATAATAACCATCCACATAGGAGCTGGAGAAGATCCTTCCAACCGATCCCCAGTGGGTTATTGCAGATCCGGACCTGGAAAAACAAGTTGGGAACTCCAATCGTGAAGACAGTCAAAATTTATTAAAAACAAAATCCCACCTGCGTTCCAATGAGCGGAAATTACGTGTTAGTCCCTCGCCACCCGACGCAGCGTTTCGTTAACAGCACGTTAACGTCATCAGGGGGTCATAGGAACGCAGGTGGAGCGCTTTTGGTGTCCCCTGTTTCCTCGTTTTTATCTACGGTTTGTGCACAATCGTTCCAATCTTGGACGGTCGTTCGTTGCCCGTTTTATTGAACTGTCGTTTTTTTGGACTGTCGTTTTATGGATTTTGTTTTTAATAAATTTTGACTGTCTTCACGATTGGAGTTCCCAACTTGTTTTTCCGGGTCCGGATCTGCAATAACCCACTGGGGATCGGTTGGAAGGATCTTCTCCAGCTCCTATGTGGATGGTTATTATCGTCTCCCACTATGTGAGTTTGACCTCCTGAGGGTTTCCACTATCCTTGTTGTCCCAAAGACTGCTCCTCGTTAGCTTCATTATTCAACTACAATAGACAGTGAATAATGGAAAATTAATCATTTGAAGTATATGTAAACCCGAGGCTTCGTGTATGCTGGCTTACATATACCACGACCATGGGAAAACGCAAAGTGCAGCAAAATCACAGCACATTTTGGCATGTTTTGTGTTTTCCCACAGTCGGCGGTCAAAACGTTCCTATCCTGAATGCAGTTATTCTGAGGCAGCTCCCAAAGGCGGCACCCAAAATAAGGCAGCTCCTAAATTCTGCTAAAAGTTTATGTGTACATTATAATAATAATAAACTTTATTTTATATAGCGCCTTTAAAGGTGGCTTCTCAAAGCGCTTTACAAGGAAAAAAAAAACACAAGAAATACACAGGATAAAACACAAGAAATATACAGGATAACATAACATTTGGGATAAAGGGACAATTAAATGAAAGCTTGTCTAAAGAAAAATGTTTTTAGATTTGATTTGAATGAGTTTAGAGAAGAGAACTCTCTGACATTCTTAGGAAGTGAATTCTATAGCTTTGGAGCATAGCAGGAGAAGGCTCTGTCCCCCATTGAGTGTAGGTGAGTAGGGGGACACATAGTAGATCAGAATTTGAGGAGCGGAGGTTACGAGGGGGGGAGTAAGTTGAAAAAAGTTCAGAGAGATAATGGGGTGCTAAGCCATGAAGAGCCTTGTAGGTGAGCAAAAGGATCTTAAAGTCTATGTGAGACCTGATGGGAAGCCAGTGCAAGGACTCCAGGATAGGGGTAATATAATCACTTGTACAAGCCCTAGTCAGGATTCTGGCTGCAGAATTTTAAACATATTGGAGCCGATTTATGATGGATTTAGGTACACCAGCAACTAGAGCATTGCAGTAGTCAAGTCGGGAGAAGACAAATTTATGGATCAGCTTTTCAGCCACAGTGTATGATGGCATAGAACACAATCAAGCAATGTTTCTCAAGTGGAAAAAAAGATGTTCTGACAACATTTTGTACATGTGGCTCAAAGGTTAGACTAGCATCAAATATCACCCCTAGATTTTTCAATTTGGACTGAAGCTCAAGTACAGTGCCATCTATAGATAAACTATTTGGACTGACCTTATGTAATTGATGGGGGGTGCCAATAAGCATGACTTCTGTCTTGTCACAGTTTAATTGAAGGAAATTATGGGTCATCTACGTTTTTATATCACAAATACAGTTAGATATACACCCACACTAAACCAGATTCTTCTTTGGCTGCTTCTCTCCTATCTGAGTGACACATAGGTTTTATGGAGTTTAGTTTAGGAGCTTTGGCAAAAAAAACTAAGCTTAGTAGCTGCCAGTGTAGGGCAGTGTACATGAAGCCTAACACTGAGCTCCTCTTATTTGGTCCCTTTGGTCTGTTAAATATACCATTATAAGTGTTCTGTGACATTTGCTCAATAAGTTCAACATTTTTTTTAAAAAATCACATTGATCCTGATAGAAATAACTAATAGTTTCTTACTCTTTGTCTGTTTTGATGGTTATTAGTTACCTCAGAAGACTGCTCTTTGTTTTGGAGAAAAGGAGAGAAGGATTAATATTCTGAAGCTGCTAATTGTCCGGTGGCCGCGATAATCTTTTGTCTTCTAAGTCAAGAATAAATATAGAGATAAGGATCTATACCTTTTCCCCATATTTCCTGATTAGCAAGCATGTTCCAGGTCTCAAAGTGTTGAAGCAAGGGGGTCAGTATATTAGTTAGCATTTCTACAACCAGAAGAGCAATAGCATTGCCCAATTTATAACATAGTACATAGTTGATGAGGTTGAATAAAGACACCAGTCCATCCAGTTCAACCTGTGTGGGTGTGGATGCGTGTTCATGTCAAAATGATTTCCCATATCCCTGTATACTGTGTTCACTAAGATGCCCATCTTACTATCTTAACTATACTTATCTTAACTAACTTACTTATCTTAAAGTGGTAGTAAACCCTCCTATCATTTTCAGCCAAGGAAGCTGCCATCTTGGCCTCTGTTTAATCTACAGCTGCCATGATGCTGCACATGTGATCAGCTATGACACCAGCCATTGGATGGTTTGACAGTATGGTTTAGAGCACAACCAATGGGAGGGTTATGTTTCCGGCACATGCTGGAAATGTGACTGGTTTTTAACCTGTTACATGCATGGGTTTACTACCACTTTAACTATCTATACATCCTGCTGACACCAACGTTTGTGAAAGGGAGTTCCACACCCTTACTGCTCTGACAGCGAAAGACACCCTACGCAGTTTAACATTGAACCATTTCTCCTCCAATTTCATTGAGTGGCCTTGTGTCTTCTTAAACTCCCTGACACTGAATAGTTTGTTCCCTATGCTAGCATCACCATTGAGGTATTTGTATATTGCTATCATATCTCCTTTCAAACGTCCCTTCTCCAGGGTAAATAACTTTAATGTTTGCAGTCGTACCTCATAACTGAGGTCTGCCAGTCCCTTTATTAGCTTTGTTGCCCTTCTCCATTTCTTCCAAGTCCCTTCTGAGGACTGGTGACCAGAGCTGGATGGCATACTCCAGATGTAGCAGAATCAGAGTTTTGTAGAGTGGTAGAATTATAGCTTTATCTCTTGAGTAAATACCCTTTTTTATGCATTCTAATATTCTGCTAGCTTTGCTTTCTGCAGCTTGGCATTGCATGCTATTGCTGAGCCTGTGATCTAACATAACTTTAAAGTCCAACTCTTGGAATTATGCCTTGTAGTGGGGCTGTGTCTGCACTGTAAGAGACACAGAAGATAAATTTTACTTACCCGAACCTCCACTTCTCCTCAGGTCATCAAGACCAGTGCAGACTCTGTAGCCCTGGAATAGAGGATATGATGCCAAGGGACAGCCCACCACTGGAGCATGGGGGGGGGGCACCTCCTGCTGGGAGAGAGGAGGATCAGGTATGTAAAAGTGCTTCTCCTCTCCCCTAGAGAAAATGAGCATTCAACCCTTGTAGTACGGGTGCTACCTCACTGTAAGGGAAACATTTTAAAATTAATTGGAGTTGGACTTTAAGGCGAACCTGTCCTTCGTCCATGCAGGAGTCTGCAAAATGCAATGTGTATAGGGAGAATAAGAGACAATGGTCTTCCATGTTTAGTCTCTTGAAGCCTGAAGTTGGGCACCGGCTACAACTTAGTTGTACAATCTGTATAAACTCTGGTAGGGCCTGTGTCGAAGGGCTTTTGTTCACATCAAACAGTTCCCCATATAAGTCTATGTAAATGCAAAACTCACTAGAAACAGGTCATAAGGAGATAAACTACAGTTGAAAAGAGAATAGAGGGCTCCAGGGAGAAGGGGGCACTGCTGGGGACGAAGAGGTGAGATTGTAGTTGAACTTTAAAGAGATACTGGCCATTCAAGGCATAGTGACAGTGCCTTCTGAAAGTCCCCCATCCCAGAAAAGTATAGCCACTCTTATGAGCTTCTTCATTTCCTCCTCACTTCATCAGAGCCCTTATTCTATTGCTCCAAGGAGGTGAGATTTTTACACCTTTGGGACATAAGGGGGATTACCAACACCGTCTGACACCAGATCTTACACAGGGTACAGGGTGGATTCCTGCGGTGGGAGAGCAGTGAGGGAATGTGGAAAGGTGCACATAACTTGCTAGGGGGTGGCGGGGTAGGTTTTCTGAAGGCACTGTCACTTTGCCCTGAATGTGCCTCTTTAGAGAAAACCTTTTCTTTGCCAGTTCAAGGCAAGCGTTTTAGTAAACGAATGGTAACAAATTATTTTTTGTGAACTGGTAAAAATTTCAAACGTGGCTTCTTTGTACAGCGGTCTTCTGTACATGATGCATAAGATGCTCTACAGATGCTCCTTGGAACTTGGAATCCTAGGGTTCCTTCATAGGTTGCTGGTGATTCCTCGGGCTGTGGCTGGTTGACCTACCATCCGATGGTGCCTACATATTTCCAGGACCAACATCACTTGACAAAGTCAACAGCATGCTAAAATTGATCTTTTTAGTTGTCTACAAGGGCACCATTCTGACCACCACTGTAAGGGGCATTCTTTCCAGTGAGCACCAATGAGCTAGCTTAACCTCCTTGACGGTATTCCCGAGTGTGGCTCGGGTGAGTTTTCACTGCAAATAGCGGTAACCCCGAGCCACACTCGAGATTGCATCGCTGGATCCAGGCTGGGTTACTCACCTTGTCCCCTGGATGCAGCAATGTCCTCACGCTGTGTCTGCGGGCTGTGTCCTCCACCCAATGCCTCTGTGTGCTGGGCTCCGTTCCCTGCGAGTGTCGCGTCGCACGGGGGCAGAGCCTGGTGGGAAATTAAAAAAGTGAAACACACAGTAAACATGCAGTACACTGAAATCTGTAAGATTACATTACTGTATGAAATCATTTCACATCCCCTTTGTTCCTAGTGCTTTGCCCAGTGCCCTGCATGCACTTTTATATAATAAATGTCATTCTTTCTGCCTGGAAACTTGAGAATGCCCATGGCGTAAGAAAGTGCCCCTTTACGTCAAAAGCGTTTTTTGATCAGCTAGAAAACAGTGATAGTAAATAAGAATCATTTGCAGAATTGAGTGATTCTGATTTTTGGGGAAATTTATCATCAGAAACTGAAAGTGACGACAGCGACAATTCTGCAACTGAGAAAATTTTTGTTTTTGACTAGATTACATTATTGAATCAATGTTATTATTATATTATCATCTTTTATAATTATTTATAGTTATTTTTTATATTATAATTTTTTTTCATATATATTATAGTTTATGATTTTGTGTTTCAAACTTTATCATACCCGGGATGTCTACTAGACTCTTGTTTGGACAGATTTAACCACTTGCCGACTGCCCGCTGCAGCGTGACGGCGACAAGGTGGTTTGTTATCGCGAACCGCCATCACAGGACGGCGGCCGCGATAACTAGCATTAGCTCACTGTGTTCGTGGGGAGCCAGGGAGCGGGTAGGGCGGACTCGATCGCCGCCGGCTACCCGCGATGGCTCCCCCGCACTGAAAGAACGGAGGTCCGTGTATGTAAACACGGACCTCCGTTCTGTTGAAGGGGGAAGGGCGATGATCACAGCCTTCCTGTAAATGGAAGCTGTGATCATCCCCTTTCCCCAGCCAGGGCAGTCCCCCCACAGTTAGAACACGCCCAGGGAACACAGTTAACCCTTAGAGCGCCCCCTGCAGGTTAACCCCTTCACTGTCAATGGCATTTACACAGTAATCAGTGCATTTTTATAGCACTGATCGCTGTATAAATGCCAATGGTCCCAAAAAAGTGTCAAAATGGTCCGACATGTCCGCTGAAATATCGCAGTACCGCTAAAAATCGCAGATCGCCGCCATTACTAGTAAAAAATAAAAAAAATAAAAACCCCAGAAATTAATTCTCATCATCCATAAACGCGGCCACTTTTGCGCAAACCAATCAATAAATGCCGATTGCGATTTTTTTTACCAAAAATATGAGGAAGAATATAAATCGAACAAAACCGATAGAAAAAAATGTTTTTTTTATATTTTTTTTGGATTTGTATTTTAACAAAAAGTAAGAAATTTGGGGTTTTTTGCAAAATTGTCGCTCTTCTTTTGTTTATAGCGGCGATCAGAAATGACGCAGCAGTGATCAAATACCATCAAAAGAAAGCTCTATTTGTGGGAAAAAAAGGACGCAAATTTCGTTTGGGTGCAACGTCGCACGACCGCGCAATTGTCAGTTAAAGCGACGCAGTGCCGAATCGCAAAAAGGGCTCTGGTCCTAAAGTGTGAAATCCTTCCGGGGCTGAAGTGGTTAAAAAGGCTGCTCTACAGACTATCATTTACAATCCTAGATTAAAAAAAAAAAAATGTCCCCGTCTACTTACCCTTCATTGTCATGAGGTTTTGCAGGGGATTGGATAAATCTACAGCTAAATCAGAAAAACCCTTTAATCACGGTCTGTTTCATTTTAATGAAAATAAATGCGCTTTTAGGTGTAGTGCTGTTTTTATATGTCCACGGCTACAAAACTCACTAATAGCCCATTTGTTACTTCGTCCTTCGTTTAGAACAGGAAAAGGCAAGAGCTAACAAACGCAAAGCAATAATTTCTCTGCAAAGAAATAGAAATGAATGTCCTTTTACTATTCCTAATTGACAAGAGTCCCCTTGCCTGTAATTAAAACAGTCTATTAGTCATGTCACGGTACAGCTTTCTGCAGCAGCGTACAAACAGGTCGCACCCCCGGCTGCCCCGCACTGCCAGTTTGACTGATCGCTACACCGCTGAAGGTGATCCGAGCGTCGCTGTATTATTTCTTTCACTGGAAAAAAATGTTTGGTTGGTGATAATAAATACAACTGCAGTACAGGCAAAATACGCAGCTTTGAAGAGTTCTTTTATATATAGTTCCTTTTTTATCTATTATAGTTGGGACTAAACAAATACCATTTTTACAATTTATCTTTTTTAAATAGCCAGAAACATAATAATATATCATTATTAATATTATTATTATGATTATTGTTAGGCTGCATTTACACAGGGGCGATCCGACTTCAGGCGCGACTTTGCCAGGCAACTTCAAGGCAACTTGGAAGCAACATGCAGGCGACTTCAAGCTTGACTATGCCAGGCGACTTTGCCTGTGGCCAATCAGAGAAGGGAGGGAGGGGGGTTGCCCTGCATAAATTATTTTCTTTTAACTGTAAAGTCGCTTCAATATAGATGGGAAATCCGACGGGGAGGCAACTTTCATTGAATTCTATGGGCACAAGTCGGATAGAAGTCGCCTAGAAGTCGTACAGGAACCTTTTCTGATGTCGCTCCGACTTCAGTAGTGTGCATTAAGACGGCTCCCATTCATTTCAATGGGATTTCAAATGTCAAGCAACTTGGGGCGACTTGAGGCGACTCAAGTCGGAGCGCAAGTCGCCCCTGTGTGAATGGGCACTTATTTGTAGTAGTAATAGTAATAGTAGCAGTAGTTGTTGCAGTAGTAGTAATTATAACAATATAATGTTTTATATACACTGTGCAAAATTCTAAACACAACACATTTGTGTTTGCCCCTATTTATCATGAGCTGAACTCAAAGATCTATGACTTTTTCTATGTACACAAAAGGCCTATTTCTCTCAAATATTGTTCACAAATCTGTCTAAATCTGTGTTAGTGAGCGCTTCACCTGTGCCGAGATAATCCATTTACCTCACAGGTGTGGCATATCAAGATGCTGATTAGACAGCATGATTATTGCACAGGTGTGCCTTAGGCTGGCCACAATAAAAGGCCACTCTAAAATGTGCAGTTTTATCACACAGCACAATACCACAGATGTCGAAGGTTTTGAGGGAGTGTGCAATTGGCATGTTGGCTGCAGGAATGCCCACCAGAGCTGTTCCCCTTGAATTGAATGTTCATTTCTCTACCATAAGCCGTCTCCAAAGACGTTTCAGAGAATTTGGCAGTACATCCAGGCGGCCTCACAACCGCAGACCACGTGTAACCACACGAGCCCAGGACCTCCACATCCAGCATCTTCACCTCCAAGATGGTCTGAGACCAGCCACCCGGACAGCTGCTGCAACTATCGGTTTGCATAACCAAAACATTTCTGCACAAACTGTCAGAAACCGTCTCAGGGAAGCTCATCTGCTGCTCGTCGTCCTCATCGGGGTCTCCACCTGACTGCAGTTCATCGTTGTAACCGAATTGAGTGGGCAAATGCTCACATTCAATGTCATCTGCCACTTTGGAGACGTGTCCCAGTTTTCACTGTACAGGGCAGATGGCAGACAGCGTGTATGGCGTCGTGTGGGTGAGAGGTTTGCTGATGTCAACGTTGTGGATGGAGTGGCCCATGGTGGTGGTGGGGTTATGGTATGGGCAGGCGTATGCTATGGACAATGAACACAGGTGCATTTTATTGATGGCATTTTGAATGCACAGAGATACCGTGACGAGATCCTGAGGCCCATTGTTGTGCCATTCATCCACGACCATCACCTCATGTTGCAGCATGATAATGCACGGCCCCATGTTGCAGCATGATAATGCATGGCCCCATGTTGCAGCATGATAATGCACGGCCCCATGTTGCAGCATGATAATGCACGGCCCCATGTTGCAGCATGATAATGCACGGCCCCATGTTGCAGCAGGATAATGCATGGCCCCATGTTGCAGCATGATAATGCACGGCCCCATGTTGCAGCAGGATAATGCATGGCCCCATGTTGCAGCATGATAATGCACGGCCCCATGTTGCAGCATGATAATGCACGGCCCCATGTTGCAGCATGATAATGCACGGCCCCATGTTGCAGCATGATAATGCACGGCCCCATATTGCAGCATGATAATGCAGGGCCCCATGTTGCAGCATGATAATGCATGGCCCCATGTTGCAGCATGATAATGCACGGCCCCATGTTGCAAGGATCTGTACACAATTCCTGGAAGCTGAAAACATCCCAGTTCTTGCATGGCCAGCATACTCCCCGGACATGTCACCCATTGATCATGTTTGGGATGCTCTGGTTCGGCGTATACGACAGCGTGTTCCAGTTCCTGCCAATATCCAGCAACTTCGCACAGCCATTGAAGAGGAATGGACCAACATTCCAAAGGCCACAATCAACAACCTGATCAACTCTATGCAAAGGAGATGTGCTGCACTGCGTGAGGCAAATGGTGGTCACACCAGATTCTGACGGGCTTTTGGACCCCCCAAACTCCCCAATACAGTAAAACAGCACAATTTAAAGGGGCCTTTTATTGTGGCCAGCCTAAGGCACACCTGTGCAATAATCATGTTGTCTAATCAGCATCCCGATATGCCACACCTGTGAGGTGGATGGATTATCTCGGCAAAGGAGAAGTGTTCACTAACACAGATTTAGCCTAGGTTTAGCTGAACTCGCACCATTTCATTCCCGCATGTCAGACCCGATTTCAGCGGCAATTTCATAGGCATCTGTGCAGGTTTCTGCACAGATGCCTATGGAAATCGCACCTGTAAATCGCACCTGTAAAAAACCTGTTTTTCAAAAAACTACTTTTTGAAATTGGTGCAGCGCCGATTTGGACGGTGCCATTGCCGGCTATTGCTGCCTATTTGGCATGCAATTTGA
The DNA here is from genome assembly GCA_018402905.1 of Glandirana rugosa. NCBI lineage: Eukaryota > Metazoa > Chordata > Amphibia > Anura > Ranidae > Glandirana > Glandirana rugosa. The sequence continues at coordinate 260,760 of BLSH010118351.1, forward strand.
CATGTCAAAACGCATGCCAAATCGTGTCAATGTGAACCAGGGCTCAGACAGATTTGTGAACAATATTTGAGAGAAATAGTCCTTTTGTGTACATAGAAAAAGTCGTAGATCTTTGAGTTCAGCTTATGATAAATAGGGGCAAACACAAAAGTGTTGCATTTATAATTTTGCTCAGTGTATATATATATATTTATATAGTGTTCCTATTACTACTAATATTATTATTATTATTATTATTATTAATAATAATAATAATACTCATTTGTTGTTGTAATTATTATTAATATTATTATTATAATTTTGCATTCTCTTATTGCAGCCAGCAGGGCGAGTTATAGGTTCATTTTTATATGTTTGTACCTTCTTAGCTACTCTGTTATAAAAAAATGTATTATTTACAAAGTTCAAAAACTCAAGATAAAATTTCCAAACACAAGTGAGCAATTCAGTGCCAAGACTCCCTCTACTGTCCTTGCCACTAAATGGCTACGTTCAAGGTTTCAATCAGACAATTGGAACCTAAAAGCAGGCAGCTTGTGCTGTGCTCTCTCTTTAGTTAGCTCACAAGGCTTTGTGTCATGTATTAAGGTACATATGATGGATGTGTGGGTGGAACAGAACACACACAGAGAGTAGGCATACACACAATGCTTTTATTGAACAGTAGGGAGTTGGCGCAAAGCTGGGTAGCAGGAATTTTAGGCAGACAAAGGGTTAAGTCAGTAACACAGGGCCGGGCACATGGTAGGGATGGCAGAGTTCTGGCAAGCAAAAGGGTTAATTCGCACACAGGGCTGGGTGCACAATGGGGATGGCAAGGTTCTAGCAGCAAAAAGATGTAAGCAGCAAAAAGGGCTGGGCACAATGTGGGAATGGTAGAGTTCTGGCAGGGACAAAGGGTTAACCCGCCAACAGGACTGGGCACACTGTGGGGATGGCAGAGTTCTGGCAGACACAAAGGGTTAATCTGCACACCGGTCTGGGCACACGGCAGGGATAGCAGAGTTCTTGCAGGCAAAGGGTTAATCAGCTCACCGGATGGGCACACAGAAGGACTGGCAGAGGTCTGGCAGGTGAAGGATTTAATCCTTACACAGGGCTGGGCACACAGCAGGGATAGCAGGATCCGAGCAGGCAAGGCAAAATCCACGTGCTCTTGAAACAGGTCTGTAAGGTCTGGCTGCAGTTCAGAGCCTCACACAGCACAGCAGCACAGACAATAGTGAACTATATGTCCCAGCAGTCCCAGGGCACAGAAAGTAGCACACAGTACATCCTGATCCATCAGACTAAGCAGTTCTACGCACCTTCTAGTCCCCTTCCAGTGGAACAGACAGACCCCTGTGTTCCCCTGTGTCCATCACTGGTGAAGCTCAGCAAAAGACTGACCCTTTCTGCCAGCGTAGGGAAATGAAATTGTAATTTGAATTCAACTGGAGCCCGTGTTGTGATTGGCCGGAGCCACGGCATGTCATCGGTCACAGCGGTGTGCCAAGACCGCTGCAACAGCTTCGTTCCAAGGTAAGTATTTCATAATGAGTTAGTATGCGATGCATACCATCAGTGCCCATCAATTCAGCCACACCAATACCCATTAACACAGCCTCACCAGTGCCCATCAATGCAGCCACACCAGTGCCCATCAGCACACCCTCACCAGTGCCCATCAACAGCCTGATCAGTGCCCATTAATGCAGCTTCAAAATTGCCTATCAATGCAGCCTCATCAGCGCCCAATAATGCATCCTCACCAGTGCCCATCAGCCCGGGGGGGAGGGGGCAACTCCTCTTTAATGAGTTTGCATTGAATTCAGCATGCATGGAGCACTTTACAGATGCTGAAATCAATGCAAACTCATTAAACAGTCCACGTTCAGTGAAAGTTCATTAATATACAGATCACGATATTGCAATAAAGTAGTCCATGCTACAAACTCATTAAAGTATAAGTTCACCTTTACAAAAAATCTGTAAGGTGAACTTACACTGGACCCCCTTCTCATTGCACCGGGTAGTCCAGCAATCCCCCGCACTGACCAATCGCATCGGAGCTGTACCAGTCCGGGGAATTGAAATCCCCTGCGGCTTTCTCTCCTCTCCGCCCGCGGTGACAGGATGGGCTACGCGGGTTCTGATTGGTCGGCGTCACCCATGTGATGGTACTGACCAAATAGAATGCTCCTAAACCTACCCTCTTACGAGGTACATTTTGTAGATTAACCACTTCAATACCAGACACTTACCCCCCTTCCCGCCCAGACCAATTTTCAGCTTTCAGTGCTGTCGCATTTTGAATGAGAATTGCGCGGTCATGCAACACTGTACCCAAACAAAATTTTTATCATTTTGTTCCCACAAATAGAGCTTTCTTGGTGGTATTTGAACACCTCTGCAGTTTTTATTTTTTGTGATACAAATAAAAAAAGTCAGAAAATTAAAAAAAAAAAAAAGGTTTTCTCTGTTTCTGTCACAAAACTTTTTAAATAAGTACATTTTATCCTGCACTGATGAGGCTGCACTGACGGGCACTGATGAGGCAGAATGGATGAGGCGGCACTGATGATGAGGCACTTATATGCAGCACTGATGGGCACTGATGGGCGGCACTGATAACCAGCACTGATGGGCACTGATATGCAGCACTGACGGTCACTGATAAGCAGCATTAATGGGCACTCATAGGCGGCACTGATGGGCACTGATAGGTGGCACTGGGCACTGATAGTTGGCACTGGTGGACACTGATAGCTGGCACTGGTGGGCGGCAATGACAGATTGCATTGTAAGGTTGTCATTCCCTGATGGTCCTGGGTGTCATCTGAAATTGGCACCGAGTGCCATCCATGTTGGGCCATGTTTAGCTATGAGTAAGCACCTACTGTAGGGTGTGAAACGCGTCAGCTGGACCTTTCGTTCGTTGTCTATATCACCCTTTGATGCAATAAATAGTTTTTGGAGATTGGATCGTTTGAGTGCGGCTACTTCCAACCTTGTTGCTGTTACATGTTGGGCATTGTGCCCCTTACCTGGTGGTCTAGGATGGGCTCCCTGGTGGTCAGGATGGGCTCCCTGGTCATCTCCCTTGTAGTCCCTGGGTGGGCTCTCCCTGGTGGTCCTGGATGATGATCCTAGGGGGGGCTGTGCTGATAAACATTCAGCGCAGACCCCCCTGTCAGGAGAGCCGCTGATCGGCTCTCCTTTACTCAAGTCTGCAGACGCAAGTAGAGGACAAAGGCGCGATAAACGGCTCTTCCTGTTTACACTGTGGCCAGCCGTGATTGGTCACAGCTGATCATGTGGTAAAGAGTTTCCGATGGAAGCCCTTTACCAAGATAGGTAATGACTGGCACACCGCACCACAGATCGCCGCGATGCGTGCACCCGCGGGTGCTCGATTGCGGGTTATCCTGAAAGACGTCAATAGACATCTGGTCAGAATAACTGAACCACCGCCCGACCGTCATTTGTCTGGGCGGCAAGTGGTTAAGCTGTGGGGGATTTTTAAGCCACGACCCGTGAGGCGGCGACCCAATGTCTCCTAGCAGGTGATTGTTGCTCTCCAGGTCAGCAAGACTGGGGGGGTCCTGTGTAAGTTCACCTAACAGATTGTTCTGTAAAGATGAGCTTACCCTTTAAACAGTCCACATTCAGAAAAAGGTCATGTATTGCAAAGTTTGCACTGAATGTGGACTGTATTGCAATATCATGATCTGTATATTCTTTTCCATACTGAGCACAGATTAGCTGTTTGGCCCATGCACATTACCAAAGTAATTTACTCAATTTTACCTGCTGTCCTGGCTGGGCAGTTCCCCTTGTGCTTCTCTCTATCTCCTCCCCCTCCTATGAACAGACAGACCCCGCCATCCTACTGCCCATACTATTTACAAGTACCGCTACAGCAAGCCAGCTGCTGGGGGATGCATTTGTGCAGGAGGTGGCTGCGGGAGCCAGGACTCTGGAAAAGGGTTCGGGGGGGGGGGGGGGGGGGG
>BLSH010118351.1:264761-276830 GCA_018402905.1 Glandirana rugosa
GGGGCTTTTTTGCCACCCCCTGCAAAGTGCCACCTTATGCATGGGCCTTTTCGGCACTGCTTTTTTCTGTTTTCACAATTAAAAAACCCACCCTTAGAAATGATGTGCAGGGCATGTAGACTAGAAAGTGGTTGTAAAGCCTAAAGTTTTTTTTACCTTCATACATTCTATGCATGAAGGTAAAAAAACATTCAGTGTGCAGCTGCCAATACTTAACTAAGCCCAATTTCGATCCAGCGATGTGCACGAGAGCCGAGGCTCTACCAGGTGCCTCCTTCCTCATTGGCTGAGATGCAGCAGCAGGAGCCATTGGCTCCTGCTCCTGTCAATCACAGCCAGTGAGGCGGGAGCCGAGGGGTGGAGCTCAGCTCTGCTCTCCATATCTTATGGATGCAGAGAGTCAACTCGGGAGCAAGCACAGACGAGTGCCCCCATAGCAGGTGACTTGCTATGGGGGCACTCGACAAGGGGGAGGGGCCAAGAGCTCCAGCAGGGGACCCAAGAAGAGGAGGAATGTGACTGCTCTGTGCAAAAATAATGGACAGAACCGGTGAGCGTGACATGTTTGTTATTTTTTTTTTGCCTTTACAGATGCTTGAAGTGGCTGCAAAGAGACCAGCAGAACTCAGATGCAACAAAACATGAAAAGGGTGAAAACAGTATTTTACTAAAAAAAAAACATGGTTTATGATATACAATGGATTAGCACAGTGAATCTCATTTAGCTATGGCTCATTCATACTGATTTTAGCAATAAGAGGGGCTGAAAGCTAAGCACTGAATAGGCAATGATTTATTTTAATTGTAATTGGATATCAGCTGTGAAAGCGCTGTTGGCATTGGTTTGAAAGACTGCAAATATGTTATCTAAATACCCCTGATGTTTTATGCTATATGACTAAGCAACTTGATCTGTTTATATTAACCACTTGACACCCTTAGAACATACCTCTATGTCCTCACTCGACAATGGGCCTTACTGTAGAAGGGATCTGAGTAGTTCTACAGCCACCCGGTCACTTCTACAAGGTGTGGAAGGGGGGTCATCCTATCGCAGCCCCCACTGCCGTCCCCGGGCTCTCCAGTGTGATTGGGCAGCCCGATGCCACTGCCACTTGTCATGTCCAATAAACAGAGAGGGAAGGAAGGTGCATCCATAACCCCCTCCCCCTGTGATGTAAGAAAGCGACAAGGACTTTGCCACTTTTGGTTTGTTGTTTACAAGTCATTGCCAGCTTGTAGAGCTTCTGATCAAACTGATCTTGGTTAGATCAGATACTTTTTTGAGGGCAGAGGTGAGATCTGAGTGACCCCAGATCTCTCAATGAAGAAGGCCCCAGATCTCTCAATGAAGAATACCCCAGATCTCTCAATGAAGAAGGCCCCAGATCTCTCAATGAAGAATACCCCAGATCTCTCAATGAAGGAGACCCCAGATCTCTCAATGAAGAATACCCCAGATCTCTCAATGAAGAAGGCCCCAGATCTCTCAATGAAGGAGACCCCAGATCTCTCAATGAAGAATACCCCAGATCTCTCAATGAAGAAGGCCCCAGATCTCTCAATGAAGAAGACCCCAGATCTCTCAATGAAGAAGGCCCCAGATCTCTCAATGAAGAAGGCCCCAGATCTCTCAATGAAGAAGACCCCAGATCTCTCAATGAAGAAGGCCCCAGATCTCTCAATGAAGAAGACCCCAGATCTCTCAACGAAGAAGACCCCAGATCTCTCAATGAAGAAGACCCTAGATCTCTCAATGAAGAAGACCCCAGATCTCTCAATGAAGAATACCTGTCGCTGCCCATGCTATCACAAAGGATGTTGTTTATCCCTTGTGAAAACAATAAAGTTAATAAATAAAAAAGCAATGAAAACAATAAAGTTGGGGCCGGTTCACAGTACAGCCACTTGCGCTCCGACTTGTGTCGCCCCAAGTGGCTTGACATAAGAAATCCCATTGAAGTCAATGAGAGCCATCTTAATGTACATTACTGAAGTCGCTCTGACTTCAATAAAGGTTCCTGTACTACTTCAAGGCGACTTCTGTCCGACTTGTGCCCATAGAATTCAATGGAAGTCGCCTCCAAGTCAGATCCCTTATCTATATGGAAGCGACTTTACAAAAGAAAGAAAATAATTTAAACAGGTACTCCCCACGAATTACCCAGGTAACCTCCTCCCTCCCTTCTCTGATTGGCTACAGGCAAAGTTGCCTGGCATGAAGGTCGCTTTAGGTTGCATTGTAAGTCGCCCAAAGTCGCGTTGAAGTCACGTTCAAATCGCCTTACAAAGTCGACCCTGAAGTCGGATCGCCACTGTGTGAACCGGCCCTTAATAAATAATAAATAAAATTTGAAAAAAAAACAAAAAAAATAAATAAATGTAAATGCAACTTAACAAATTGCAACCACCATTTTATTCTCTAGGGTCTCTGTTTTAAAAAAATATATAATGTTTCGGGTTAATTTTCTAGCAATGAAATTTCAGAATTGCCCGGTTTTGAAGTGGTTAATATATGGCTTTTTATCGTTAATACAAATGATGAGTGGTTGTCTTTTTTCCATACCAGCCCTATAAGTAGCTCATCAGTCAGAACTAATGTTGGGGATGTCAAAGTCCCTATGTGTTATACTGTATTCGAGAAGTAAATAGAGACAACTGCTGGTGCTGTATAGATTATTTGTAGGCTGCAGTAGAAAGAATATCAGAGTTTAACAGAAGGAAGGAGAGGGACTTTAGTACAGAATTATATATATATGTTTTCTTTTTATTTAAGTGAAACCAACTGAAATAAAATCAGTGTATATAAAAGGAGATTTTCTGAAGGCGTTCAGCTTCTCCTAGCATCTTAGCCTTTTTTACATCCTTAATTGTTCTGTGTGGTTATTAATGCTATAGGAACATCGGTCTATTAGTAATAGTGTTTTTATTTCACAGCTATTAACATACCGATGTGGTGACTTTAATAATTCAGATACACACCAGTGAACTTCAACCCAGGAGCCTTAATTGTCTGGGGCTGAAAAAGAGATCAATAAACGTTAGAAGATTGAGGAAGGCAGTTACCAGAGCGGAGTCAGCAACATACAACAAACAATAAAAAAGGAAATTAGATAAACCAATGAACTCAACACACAAACACGTAGACACACCTAAACATCAGGTTTAACTCATGCTAAGTACACTCCATACAAGGCACATGAACGTTTAAAATGTATTGGGCTGCCATTTATTTATTTGTATTTATTCGCATATTTTTTTTTTATTTATTCATGTATTTAATTACTTCTTTATATATTTATTTTTTGCTTATACTTGTATTTTTTATTTATTCATTCATTCAAGAATTTATTTATTTGTGTATTTATTTACTGTTTGTATTTGTTTACAGTATGCATTTAGCTTGTATTTATTTGTGTATTTATTTTATTTATTTGTAAATTGATTTATGTGTTTACTTGTTGTACAAATGTATGTGTTTATTTTTTACTTATTTGTGTATTTATTTATTCATTTATTTCGTTTTTTATTCATGTGTGCATTTATTTATTTATTTATGCCTAAGTAAATAACATTTTTGACTTGTCTCTTAACATGTCTGACTTTGGTGGTTTCTGAGCCAATCATTACACATAGCACAGTTCCTTTCGGTAGTAACCTCTCCCCATTATCCATTGAATACTTTAAAGGGAAACCATTGGTGCAGGTGCTGCAGGAAATAAAATAAGGTGCATGTGCATAAGTGTATTTTTTATTTATTAATTCATTCGTCCATTCAAGTATTTATGTGTGTATTTATTTATGTGTGTATTTATTTCCAGTATGTATTTAGTTTGTACTTATTTGTGAATTTATTTTATTTATTTGTGTATTCATTTATGTATCTACTTTTTGTATTTATTTATGCATTTATTTTTTACTTTTTTGTGTGTTTATGTATTTTATTTATTTATTTATTCATTAATTTATGTATTTATTTATTTGAGTTGTTCATTTCTTTCTTTCTTTCTTTCTTTCTTTCTTTATTTATTTATTTATTTATGCCTAAGTAAAATGAAATAAATTTTTTGACTTGTCTCTTAACATGTCTGGCTTTGGTGGTTTCTCAGCAGTAACCTCTCCCCACTATCCATAGAATACTTTGAAAGGAAACAATTGCTGCAGGTGCTGCAGGAAATAAAATAAGGTGTATGTGCATATGTGTATTTTTTATTAATTTATTCATTCTGTTCTGTCCTCACTACACTTGGCTGAGGTATAATTAGACAGACAGCTAACTCTCCTCCCTTAACAACTCATTGGGGCAGGCGTAAGGTCCTTCTTTCAACTTTTTTTGCAGGGAAGTTAGAGTAAAACTAAAACATAAAGGAAATGACATACAATCAGCATATACAATATACAAAAATATACAGAATATACAGTCCTGACACACTAGTCTAACTAGGGAAAAGGTTTTTAACTGCTTCCCGTCCGCGCGCCGTCTTTTCACGGCGGCAGTCGGGGAGCCCTGCGCGAATCGCCGTAAATAAGCGGCGATTCACATTTGGCCACCAGGGGGCGCGCGCCGGCGGCGCGCACGCGCGCCCCCGCCGCACTCCTGGGGAGTGTGCCTGCGGCTCGGGCGGACCCGATGTCCGCCGGCGAGCCGCGATGAGCGGCTACAGGGAAAAGAACGGGGAACCGCCGATGTAAACACGGCGGTTCCCCGCCCTGTCAGTGGGGCATGAGAGATCTACTGATCCCTGTCACTGGGATCAGTTAGATCTCTCATGCCCATGTTAGCCCAACCCCCCCACAGTAAGAACACACCCAGGGAACACTATTAACCCCTAGATCGCCCCCTGCAGTTTAGCCCCTTCACTGCCAATGACATTTATACAGTAATCAGTGGACATTTAAATTTCTGATCGCTGAATAAATGTCATTGGTCCCAAAAAAGTGTCAAAATGGTCCGACATGTCCCCCCCAATATCGCAGTACCGCTAAAAATCGCAGATCGCCACCATTACTAGTAAAAAAAAATAAAAAAATAAAAACCCCAGAAATGAATTCTCACCATCCGTAAACGCGGCCACTTTTACGCAAACCAATCAATAAACGCAGATTCCAATTTTTTTATCGCAAATATGAGGAATTATATAATTCGGCCAAAAACGGTGAAAAAAATGTTTTTTTATATTTTTTTTTTGGATTTGAATTTTAGCAAAAAGTAAGAAAATTGGGTTTTTTTGCAAAATGGTCGCTCTTCTTTTGTTTATAGCGGCGATAAGAAATGACGCAGAGGCGATCAAATACCACCAAAAGAAAGCTCTATTTGTGGGGAAAAAAGGACGCAAATTTTGTTTGGGTACAACATCGCACGACCGCGCAATTGTCAGTCAAAGCGATGCAGCGCCGAATCGCAAAAAGTGCTCTGGTCCTAAAGCTGCAAAACCTTCCGGTTGGTAAGTGGTTAAACATATTGGCGATGTTTCTGTAAGGCTGACAACAGATTTGCAGCTGAAGGTGTGGAGTCCTCTGGAGATGATGCATGGATGAGAATAAGATGGCTACTGGAGGCTGTCTCTAAAGGCCCTTACACATGGTACAACAGTTGTACAACAACGGTCATACAACCAGCTTTTTGTACGATCATCTGACCGTTAGTACGCGCGATTACAACAGTTGTACAACAGAAGTTGGATGAGCAGATTGGAAAACTTTGGTTGTACACCAAGCGGTCATACGACTGTTGTACTGTGTGTACAGAGAAGTTGGTCCAACAAAGTTGTACGTGCAAAACAGGCATGCTCAGAAGTCAGGAACGCCCAGAAGTGTCCGTTCTGGGAAACCTACGTTCCTAATTCACAAATCACATGCACCTGAACTTCTTCTTTATACGCTCGTAGCAGGTTACTACGTTAGGCTTGGTTGTACGATCGCTTAGTGCACGTCAGTACGCGAGACACAATAGCCAACATCCGACTTGGTCCAAAGTTTGACGTTCGGTTGTACAACCGTTGCAGCATGTGTGTACGAGGCTTAAGACTTCATGGTTAAGTCCATTGGAATGATGGGAAAACTATGGTGGCTTTCAAGCAACAAACTGCAGTAAATTATTTACAGATAGTGAGCATGCAAAGGAGCCAATAGATGGCGACATTACAATCCACTTCACATACCATAACATATTCAGCAATAACAAGAGAATATAAGAAGCACTTGCTGAAGGCTTGACATTCATTCATTCCAGTATTTATTCATTCAAGTTTTTGTTTATTTGTGTATTTATTTACAGTATGTATTTAGTTTGTACTTATTCGGGAATTTATTTTATTTGTGTATTCATTTATGTATTTACTTTTTGTATTTATTTATGTATTTATTTTTTACTTATTTGTGTATTTATTATATTTATTTATTTGTTAATTTATGGGGGTTTTTTTATTTGTGCATTTACTTATTTATTTATGCCTAAGTAAAATGAAATAACGTTTTTGACTTGTCTCTACGTTTTTTGTATTTACTTCTGTATTTATTTATGTATTTATTTTTTACTTTTTTGTGTGTTTATTTATTTTATTTATTTATTCATTCATTTATGTATTTATTTATTTTATTTGTGCATTTCTTTCTTTCTTTCTTTCTTTCTTTATGCTAAGTAAAATGAAATAAAGTTTCTGACTTGTCTCTTAACAGTCTGGCTTTGGTAGTTTCTGGGCTAATCATTACACATAGCACAGTTCCTTTTTAGCAGTAACCTCTCCCCACTATCCATAGAATACTTTGAAATGAAACCACTGGTGCAGGTGCTGCAGGAAATAAAATAAGGTACATGTGCCTCTGGTGCTTTGCCCACATGTCTGACTCTGGGAAATATGGCGAGCCAGCCACACAGACAAAGCACCAGAATTCCTGATACAAGAAGGGAAAATTGAATTTGTGCCCCATTTAAAAAAAAAAAAAAACAGGCTCCATATTTCAGTGATCTCCAGGGGTACAATGTTTACAGTGGAACCTGTTGTATGTTTGTTTTTATCTTGATACCCCCAATGGGATATACAGTACTTGGGTGGCATTTCTTATCAATTCCTATTCCCTAAGGCCCCTTTCACATATACAAACCGTTCGTCCATTTTTCATCCATCCATTGACGGATGAAAAACGGACGTCAATACATCTCTACGGAAAAAGGGATGACAACGGATGAAAAACTGATGACAAAATGAAAACAGAGAAACTGATGTTGAATGGCAAACTGAACTGATGAAATGAACGGTCCGTGTGTGTGAAAGGACCCTTAAAGTGGAGTTCCACCCAGAAATGTTTTTTTTACATCATTCAAGTCCTTTGCCTATATAGACTTACCTTTGAAGGAAAAAAAAATGTATACTCACCCTAAGTCGCTTGTTACTAGGTGGTCTCTGTAATCTGCCCCTTTTAGGTCCTACACTCTTCTCCTCACTTCCTGCTTCCCCTGGCCTCCTGGGAGAAGTGGCTCATCATTTCCCAGGAGTCAGTGGGCTTCCCTGTACTGTAAAATCGTGTTATTTCCAGACAGGAAATGACGCTTTTTAAGGCGGACCGAGATCGAGGAGTGCATGATGGTTACCCACCATGCACTTCTTTCAGGAAGAGATGCCAGGAGATCCAGGATGGGCTCCAGATGCCCTCACCTAAAATGGAAAAGTCCAGCTGTGAGAAAAATTAAATTGTGAGTAAAAAATACATGGAATTACTAGGCGGTTTGAAAATAAGGAAACAAAAGGTTACATCTATTTAGTATTAAAAGAGTGGATGCCAAAAAAAATAAAAAAATTCTGGGTGGAACTCCGCTTTAAGGAGAAAACTTATTTTAAATTCTCATTTTTTTTTTCCTGTTTCCAGGGAAGGTGTTAATCAACTTGTAATTCAATAGCCCCTTCCATTTGCTCAGCCTTGAAATGTCAATTAGCTCTCCAATTACCTCACACACAAGATATCTAGAAAATTAGCCGCACTGCAGAGAAAGCCCATCAACATCCAATTCCCTATTTATAGTGTACATTTATAGGAGGTTTTAAAAGCATTTGAAAGACAAAGGTTCTCCATTGAACAGAAATGAAGGCCACCAATTGTTAGTTTTATCGTCACGGGTCATATGGGCAGCATTGTATCAGAGGTCACAATCCAAATTGAAAAAAAAACAATAGAGTAGAGCTTTGAGTGACAACACCTATCTAAAACCTGGCCATGAATTCTGATGGTGAAATTCAAACAGTATATGGCCCTGCTGGTGCCACTCCATTCCACAAAAGTCAGTTGTCCAATCAATTGTTGGCGAATGAGTCTTCAAAATTGTTGGTTGAACAGTGCCTGCTTCCAAATAGTAGCAGGCACTGGTTTGATATTCTGACATCTGAAATCTACACTATATGTGCATGACCAGGCGTAGAGACTGTCACAGAATGAAGAGACAACCCACCATGACCTTGGACCTCAGCTGGGCTTTCAAAAGACACCTATAATACAACACTTGGGTTCTTATCTTTACAGTTGCATGCAGAATGGCACACATTGCTATATATCATGACCTGTGCTGTAAACTAGGAGTTCTTCTTACACAATTGGTCAGGCATAAAGCAATAATTTCCATGGCTCCTCCCACTATCCCAAAGGGAAGATTAGAGACTGTCAGAGAATGAAGAGACAACCCACCATGACCATGGACCTCAGCTGGGCTTTCAAGACACCTATAATACAATACTTGGATTCTCGTCTTTACAGTTGCATGCAGAATGGTACACATTGCTATATAACATTACCTGTGCTGTAAACCAGGAGTTCTTGTTACACAATTTGTCAGGGGGCACAAAGAAATAATTTCCATGGCTCCTCCTACTATCCCAAAGGGAAGATTAAGCTGCTACTTGGTATTTGCGATGGACAGAGATGGGGAGATTTACAATAACTGGTGCACACAGAATCTGGTGCAGCTGTGCATGGTAACCAATCAGCTTCTAACTTCAGCTAGTTCAATTAAGCTTTGACAAAAAAACCTAGAAGCTGATTGGTTATTATGCACAGCTACATCAGAATCTGTGTGTACTAGTTTTAGTAAATTTGCCTCTTTCTGATTTTAAAGGTTCTATTGTGCTTCTTACCAATTCAGTGCACAGCACTGCCTTGTTAAATGGTTAGATGATAACCTCTAGGCCTGGAATCTAGCTCTGGGGCCTAAAATCAAGCTTATAGCCTTCTTAATAGCCATCGTCTATCAGGTACCTGGTAGCAGAGCCTGATATGATGAGGAAGGGTTCTCTTACACCTCTGACTCGGGGCCCTTGATAGTGTAGACACGAGGCACAGGAGTACAGAGTGACATGAGTGTCTGGAAGTCTGGCAGCAGGGCAGGTGTCCACACGGGGCGGGTGAAGTCATCAGAAGGCTCCAGTAAGCGGGCAAGCTGGTAGGCAGCAGACTGAGGCAGTACTGGCGACAATGGGCAGCTGAGACGGTTGCTGGTAGTAGACTGTAGGTCACATGGAACAGAAGGGAGGTAGGTAGGTACTGGTGAGAGCAGACAGAGTAGCAGAGTCTGGCAGGCTGGGCCATACACAGACAGGATGGATTGGGTACAGGGCACAGACAGGAAGCAAGCCGGGTCTGGAAAGGATGAGAGAAGCAGAAACCAATTGAGCAGACAGAAGTGGAGGTCAGGGGACAAGCTGAGGTCAGTGCAGGCTGAGTTCAGAGAGTAGTAAAAATAAGCCAGGTCAGCAATTGGAGTCAGGATACAGAATCACAAGATCTATAGGAGGCTGAAGACAAAGCAGCACTGATCCTGAGCACTGGCCCAGTTTAGATAGGATGTTTGGGGCCAACATCTGTCACAAGTGCATGTGAACGCTGGATATGCGCACGCATATGCGCACTTGCACTAGTAAGTGTTCAATCTCTGTGAGCACAAAATGGAACACGTATTAGCCTGTGCACAGAAGTTTGTCTAGAGGAGCCATCTCGTTTATTGCCATGCCCTTTCTTACACCCTCTCACTAGAGGAGAGGGCTTCCCCAAGACCTTTCCATAACTTTGTCTCTATTTTGTCAAAGCTAACTCCAACCCACCAATAAAAAGGCTTACCAGGAGTTGGCCAGCTGACATAATAGACAAGGTTCTCTGTATTCACCCCCGAAGAGCTACTGGCAGGTGATTTGGCACGAGCTTAGCTTGTAAGTGTATCTAAAGTCTATCACAATTTTTTTTTTTTAGTTTTGCCTGGAGAAGGGAAAGGGTTAGCAACATCTAAAAGTTACTTCTAGAACATATAAAGACGATGGGTCACACATCTTCTTCATATGGGTCTTGTGACTTTTTTTTCCTTTAAAATTGATTTATCCTCTTAACATGTTTTTTTGTTTTTCATTTTTACAAGAACTTTATTACGTTTTCAAGGATAAACATTGGTGTTAACCATTCAATCTTAACAGTACACTTAAGAAGACTTCAAATGGGGTTCATATCCCTGCAGGGAGGGGTAATAGAGTAAGTGGATAAATCAATGTATAGGGACTATAGTAACCTAATAAACAGTATTAAACACCCCAGCCTACTTCTTCACTATTACCACAGTTTCCGATATAGCATTTTTTCAACCATGGGTGTCTTCGGTTGAATGGAATATTTACAGCCTATCAAAACTAGTACCTCTTAACATGTTTTTACTCAGTGTCTGTTCATATAGCTATCAACTTTTTGAGACCTTCTCATGAAAGTGTACATTAACCTAGAACTTCTCTTATTTACCCCCCTTTTTTATCTGTTAAATATACCATTGATGGTCCACTCGCAAAAGTCATTGTCTTCTTATAATGTTCATTCAATGTCCCGGATGCTGTCAGTTGTGATGAAACGCGTAGGATGGAACCTGTTGTGACATCATCATGTTTTACTGCAAGTGATACTTACTGGAATTTTGTATTTTCTAACAGCACTGACTGTTCTTTCTCTTGTGAGTGGCATTTTAAATTTTTATAAAAATGATTTATGTAGATTTCAGCTTCTGATATTCCTTTTTGGATACTTACCTCCATGTACTGGTTAGAGAGCTGATGCATACTGCAGTGTCACTCCGGCGGTAATGAGATCGCTACTCAAGGGAGGATATTGCCTGAAGATTGATGGAATTGCCCCGTATGGAACCTGTATGAGTGTTATATGACTTTTTATAGTTTTAGTGTCATACCATTTCGGTAAGCAGATTTGAGTCTGTGTGTGGTGGCAGCGGAGCACTTTGCAAGAGGTGTCCTTTGAAGTTTGACATTATTTTTCACCATTATACCTTTTTCTTCCAATAATTTTAACTTTTTATTATTTTGGGAATTTTTCACTTTGATACTCTGTTCACTCACTTGCACCACATATTGCACTCTTTTAAAGGAATAAACCATGGGGGAAATGTCAATGTATTGGATGTATAAAATATTCACATATAACATTTTCTTCAAATGTTGCTTTGAACAGGCTAGTCAATTCAGTCCTAGCTAGTCCCTCCCCATTTCACCCATGTTCCCTCAGTCAGGAGGTGTATCAATGCGTAAGTTGGTACTTGAAACAGAACAGCCATCATCATGGTTTTTGAGTCTAGTGTCTTACTCCAGAAAGTTGCCCTATAACCCAATGTTCTGAAATGTAGGATATCCACATTGGTTGGACACACTGAAAAGGATTTACAGTTCTAATTTTTCTGTAGTTCCAGTGTTTTAAAGGAATAAACCTGTGTTTTGCATGTTTGAAATGTGATTTTTTTTTTTAAATGTTGCTTTGACCTTGCTAGTCAGTTCCTACTCATTTCATCCATGTTCCCTCAGTCAGTGTTGCAATTAGCTGAAGTAAAATTGTGTTGGATTCAACTTCAGTGTATTACTGAAGAGTTAAATTGCCGGTGGATGGTGCCAAGTCAGCAGGCGACCATACTGTTCAGGCAGACTGGGTTTAAGGATGTATATCAGTGCATAAGTTGGCACTTGAAACAGAATAACCATCATCAGGGGCCACCCCCCAACGCTGTGCTTTGTTTTTGCGCCTAGTATACTACTCCTGAAGGTGGCG
>BLSH010118351.1:276840-290158 GCA_018402905.1 Glandirana rugosa
TACAACCCCCGCCCCCCCCCCCCCCCCATGCAGTGCTTTGTTTTTGTGCCTAGTGTCCTACTCCTGAAGGTGGCACTATAACCCAAAGTTCAGAAATTAAGGATTTTCACTGTGCCCTATAATAACACAAAGAAAATTATTTTACTGTCCTATTTTTCTGTAGTTCCAGTAACCATGGGGGAAATGGGTATGTATTGCATGTATGAACTGCATTTTTTTTTTTTTAATTTTGCTTTGACCACGCTAGTCAGTTCAGTCCTAGCTAGTCCCTACCCATTTCACCCATGTTCCCTCAGTCAGTGTTAGTACTTTGCAGAAATAGGGCTTAGGAAGGTCATTGTCTTCTTACACTTCAAAACACTGAAAAAAACATCCCCTGTACTGCATTTAGCTGGAGTAGAATTGTGTTGGAATCAACTTCTGTGTCTTACTGAAGAGTTAGGCTGCCTGTGGATGGTGCCAAGTCAGCAGGTGACCATACTGTTCAGGCAGACTGGGTTTAAGGATGTATGTCAGTGCATAAGTTGGCACTTGAAACAGAATAACCATCATCAGGGGCCACCCCCCAACGCTGTGCTTTGTTTTTGTGCATAGTATACTACTCCTGAAGGTGGCGTCGTAACCCAAAGGTCAGAGATTTAGGATTTCCACATAATAACACAGAGAAAAGGATTTTACAGTCCTATTTTATCTGTACTTCCAGTGTTTTTAAAGGAATAAACCATGGGGGAAATGTTTATGTATTGCATTTGAGAACTGTGATTTGTTAAATTTTGCTTTGACCAGTCAGTTTAGTCCTGGCTAGTCCCTACTCATTTCACCCATGTTCCCTCAGTCAGTGTTAGTACTTTCCAGAAATAGGGCTTAGGAAAGTCATTGTCTTCTTATACTTCAAAAGACTGGAAAAACATCCTCTGTACTGAAATTAGCTGCAGTAAAATTGTGATGGATTCAACTTCTGTGTCTTACCGAAGAGTTGAGCTACCTGTGAATAATGCCAAGTCAGCAGGTGACCATACTATTCATACAGACTTATTTTAAGGATGCACACTATATTACCAAAAAGTATTTGGATGCCTGCCTTTACTGAACATTAATGACATCTCAGTCTCCTGAATTGTGTCTGTGGGGCCTTCTACATAGGCAAAACTAAAAGAACTTTGGCAAGACGTATACAGGATCACCTGTATTATATTGATGCAGGTCTCCTGTATATGCTGATTGGCAAGCACGTGGGTTTGTATCACAGTTACGACCCTATGGTCATTTCGTTTTTTGTCCCACATCCCCCCTAACCTATGTGGGGGGGGATATTGACTAACTAATCCTTGGGCTGGGGGCAAAGTGGATCTATAACCAAAAGACCACCAAGCCAACTGGCCTTAATACTTCTCTTTCATCCATTTTTGTAAGCCATGTGGTATGTGCCCCTCCCCTCCATATAATATATGCGCCTCATTGTTTGTGACTGATAGATGTGAATATGACCCCGTATGTGGCGATGATGGCAACTTGTGCTGTCTATCAATTGTGATTGAGTTACACTAGTATGTAGCATTAGTGATTATGTATATTAAAGTATAATGGGCAATTGTATTTTGATTTGGATGCTTCCGCTCTCTATCACCGTGCCTATGGGTGGTGGTTTGGGACGGGCCCATCGGTGGGCACTTGGGCGCCCCTGATATACGGAAATGGTCAATTTTGAGCCACCGTGCTTCTCATCCTTGTCCAACTGGATGGGAGGGAGTGGAGATGTATCTAGTACTGCCCGGCGCATGGTAGGGCTAGGGGTGGCTGCCCGTTTCCAGTCCTTATCATGGCGCCTGCGCCGCCAGTGACGTCAGGAAGCTGCGCCACTCCATCACTTCCGGTGGGACTGGAACATAAACACGAGGTGGACGGCATCCAGTATACCGGTCTCCCAGTGGCGATCTGCTGGCGTGGTGGTGGGTTTGCTTACATCCAAAAGGTAATTACCAATTTAGATGATATTGTACACATCTTTGCACACCTGCCGTGATGGGAGCCCTATGGAGGGCCTTAGAACTGGCGGGAATATTCGTTGATCTTTATATATATTTTAGTGACCATGATCCCATATGCCTGTAGGTGAGCCCCTCCGTTGGCAAACGGAAGATTGGTGGCTGGACGCTATTGGAGTCCTCCTATGTTTGGAGTAGTTACCATTTAACATCTTTACCCCCGTGTAGATGTCCTGATCCAGTGTCCACTGTACCTGGTATGCAATTCTGGCACTGCTGCCTCTAAGTCCCAGACGCTATGGGGAAGGGAGCTGGATGCATCCTATAATGAATTTTATTTGGTGAGCAATGTATTGTATTGTATTATATTATGTAAAATTATGATTGTAAAATATTGTAATTAATATGTAATAATAATGATCCTTATTTGCAATAGAACTTTAAAGTACGGAGTTACCCTTGAAGAAGCAGAAATCTGCAAAAAACGTTGGCATAGTCTCCTGTACTTCATGCTCACGTTCTTATGTATCGTTCTATTTTAACGAAGAAGGGGCCTGAAAGCCACTTCTTTGGAGGCCCTGGAAGATCTCATGATTGAAGATCAGCTCCTGCACATCTGACCTCCAGACATCAGACAGTTTGTGCTAGAGCGGAAGCCTGGTTCTGCTAAAGCCGCAGCAGACCTGGCCGATACCTTCATCAGTACTCGGGTATCGGATCATCGCAAAGCTCCACCAAATGGCTGGAAAGGGGGAAAATCGCACGCGGCAACCCCTCCTCTGCAGGCCAACCAAGCCCCTCAGCGGTCTGAAACTGCAGTCCCTGGCGTCAAACCCGCCCTGACTGATAACTGCAGGTGTTACACCTGTGGCAAGCCTGGCCATCTGCGAACACAGTGCCCGAGCAGGAGAAGATGACATCATCTGGCCACCCGGCCAGCAACCCTTCCACCGTGCTGTTCGTCAGTGGGAGACCTCAAGGACCCAATGCCAACTTGCAGCCAGTCATCGTAGGTCACCAGACTGTAATGGGTCTCCGGTACACCGGAGCTGAAGTCACCTTGGTCAGGCCGGAGGTGATAGAAGAAACGGACATCATCCCCGAGAAGTTCCTCACCCTCACCGGAGTTGGGGGAACCCCGCTCCCACATGCCCCGGGCCTATGTGTACATTGATTGGGGTGCTGAGAGTGGGATGAGAGAGGTGGGAGTTTCTGAGGAGGTTCCCACTGCTGTGTTGCTCGGTGCTGACTTGGGGACCCTTGTCTCCTACTATGCCCCTGCTGAGGACACCCCCTCGGAAACCTCTGGACTCCCTAAGGTACTGTGTGCAGATGTGGGTATATCTGGGCAACCTGGGAAGGGGGAGGGGGAAGTGGAAATGCAAGGTTCTCCTTCTTCAGAGAAAGGAGAAGAGACACAGTTGAATGTAGATGTAAATGATGTATGTGTCAATGATGTCACACGTATACCTGTTGAATGTAATGTTGATAATGATGACAATGCATTACCAATACTCGTGGTCACTCGCAGTGCTGCAAGGGCTGCAGAGGTACAGGCTAGGGTTGCTGAACAGCAGGAGGAGGTCTCTGGGCCCTCTCTGTGTTCTGACCCAGTGGGCTCTACCTCTGTTGGGCCTCAGCAGCTGTCCTCATTTGCCACAGGACTGCTGGCTGGGACTTGTGGTTCAGCCTTTGAAGCAGCACTGCAAATAGACCAAATGCTGGCACAGCTCAGGAGTTTAGCTGACAGCCCCCCTGCAGTGAATGACAAACAAAAGATTTACTGGGACAAAGGAAAGCTGTACAGGGAGAGTTTGTCTGCAAGGGAAAACACAGCTGACTTCAGAAGCAGGCAGCTGGTGGTCCCAAGCCAATTCAGGGGACAGCTCTTAAAAGTGGCCCACAAGATCCCCCTAGCAGGTCACTTGGGGATCACTAAGATCCGGGGGGGCGATTAATACATAACTTTTATTGGACCATCATGCTGACAGACATAGCTGACTACTGTCGGTCCTGTGATACCTGCCAGCGAGTTGGCAAGGTAGGAGATGTACACAGGGTTCCGTTAAAACCTTTGCCTGTGATTGATGAACCTTTTAAGAGGGTAGCAGTGGATATTGTTGGACCCCTAGCTATCCCCAGCAGTTCAGGCTAATGTTTTATCCTGACAGTTGTTGACTATGCCACACATTACCCAGAGGCGGTGGCTCTCTCCTCCCTCCGTGCAGACAAGGTTGCTGATGCTCTGCTGGGAATCTTCACAAAAGTGGGATTCCCGGCTGAACTCATTAGTGATCAAGGCCCTCAGTTTGTGTCTGACTTGATGCACGCTCTCTGTCAGAAAATACAGATGACGCATATCATGGCCAGTCCTTACCATCCACAAACGAATGGCTTGTGCGAGCGTTTCAATGGTACCCTGAAACAAATGCTGCGCACCTTTGTGGAGTCCCAGGGTAAGGACTGGGAAAGGTACCTGCCTCATCTGCTGTTCGCTTACAGAGAGGTGCCCCAGGAGTCCACGGGCTTCTGGCCATTTGAGCTGTTGTATGGATGAAGGGTTAGAAGACCCCTGGACCTAATCCAGGAGACCTGGGAGGGCAAGATCGCTGACCCAGAGGTCTCTGTGGTGGATTATGTCCTGATATTCCAGGATAAAATGGAGACGTTGGTGGGGATTGTGCGAGAAAACATGACCCAGGCCCAGAACAGACAAAAACGTTGGTATGATTGCAATGCTAGGGAGCCGGCATACAATGTTGGGCAGCTGGTGTATGTTCTGCTCCCCTTGCAGCAGAACAAACTCCAGGCCGCATGGGAAGGCCCATACCCCATTACCCAGCGTCTGAATGACGTTACTTACCTAGTCCGGTTGGGAGAAGGGGGTAGATGGCAGAAGGCCTTCCATGTGAACATGATCAAAGCCCATCATGAGCGCATGGCCTATGCCATGCCGGTCTGCAGCAGGCCGGAGCCTGAAGAGGCTGACCCACTCCTAGGCTTGTTAGCTGACACCACGGAGGTCAACTCCGACCTCCTGATAAACCCCAACCTTACCCCCGCACAGGTACCTGGGCTGAATGACGTGCTAACAGTCCATGGGAGCCGGTTTACGGAGAAACCGGGGTGGACGGACCTCGCTGTCCATCAGGTGGACACTGGGGCACATCCCCCCATTAAACAGTCGGCCTATCATGTCTCTCTGGAGGTGCTGGCTGACATGAAGAGGGAGGTGGAGGAGATGCTGCAGCTGGGGGTAATTTGGAGGTCCCACAGTGCTTGGGCGTCCCCAGTGGTCCTGGTCCCCAAAAAGGATCAGACGGCCAGGTTCTCTGTGGACTGCCAAAAGCTGAATGCGATCACCACTGCAGACGCTTACCCCATGCCTCGGATCGATGAGTTGTTGGATAGGCTGGCAGCGGCCCACTATATCACGATCATGGATCTGAGCAGAGGGTACTGGTAAATTCCTCTGGCCTCTGAAGCTCGGGAAATGTCAGACTTCATCACCCCATTTGGTTTGTTTGAATTTACCGTCATGCCGTTTGGAATGAAGAACGCCCCAGCCACCTTCCAGAGGGCCAAGAATGACTTACTGGAGGGGATGGAATCCTTTGCCGTGGCTTACCTGGATGACATTGCAGTGTTCAGCCCTACCTGGGAGGAACACTTGGTGCACCTGTCACGGGTCCTGTACCAACTGACAGCCGCCAATCTGACTGTCAAGCCCAGCAAGCGTCAGATCGGCATGACTGATGTCCAGTACCTGGGATACCAGGTGGGAGGAGGCAATCAAAGACCCGATACAGGGAAGGTGGAGGCCATACTGGCCTGGCCAACCCCTCAAACCAAGAAACAGGTTATGTCATTTTTGGGGACAGCTGGCAACTATAGGAAATTTGTAAGGAACTATAGTAGCCTGGCAAAACCTTTGACTGACCTAACCAAGAAAAACTGCCCAAAGTGGTGTCCTGGACACCAGAATGTGAGAGGGCATTTCAGGCCCTGAAGGAGGCGCTGGCCAGCACCCCTGTGCTACAGGCTCCCGACTTCACCCGCCATTTCTTAGTGCAGACTGATGCCTCTGTCTATGGGTTGGGTGCAGTCCTAAGCCAAGTGGATGACACCGGAGAGGAACATCCCATCCTCTACCTGAGCCGGAAACTGCTTCCCAGGGAAGTAGCCTATGCCACGATCGAAAAGGAATGTTTCATGATCGTGTGGGCTCTCCAGAAGCTGCATATGTACCTCTATGGAAGGCACTTCACAGTGATCACCGATCACAATCCCTTGAGCTGGCTACATCTTGTTGCTGGGGAGAATGGCAAGCTACTTCGTTGGAGCTTAATCCTTCAGCAATATGATTTCACCATCCAGCACAAGAAAGGCAACGCCCATGGGAATGCTGATGGTCTGTCCCACCAAGCTGAGCCTGTAGGCGTGGATTGCGTCAGGACGGGAATTGTGTTCCCCTCCCATGCAGCCACCTCAGGGGGGAGATGTGATGATATCACGCGTGAGACACGCAGGAAGCGACACTGACTCCATCTTGGAAGGTAAGCTATGTAAATGGTTACTTTTTTTTTTTTTCCTTCTTACATGGCAGTCTGAAGCAGGACAAAGCTTTTCCTTTACACCCCCGCTCTCCCTGGCCAGATCAGCTTCAAAGGGACCTCTGATTATGGTTTATGGCTGGCCAGGAAGAAGCCTGTTCGCTTATCTTGAACAAACATATAACAAACTGATTTGGGACATGCGACACTGTAAATCACCCCCCAGGAATTCTGACCCTTTCAATAACTTTGGAACAACATGAGAAGTTAGAAAAACTTACAAACAGTCATAACTTCCATTATACGTATGCCATAGTGATAAAACATACATATCTGAATGTATAATTTTGGCCTGGATAATTCAAGTATAAACATTCACCCCCTGTTACCCAAGGAGGGATAGAACTAGTCTATTCCTCCCCAGGGTCCTAGAAGGTCTCAGAACTGTCATGTTTGGAGTCATTTGAAAGCTTTATGCAAGCTGAAATTAAATGTATTACTGGAACATGTGCCAGGCGGTCCAATCACAAGTTTTGGTTTTCATAATCCATGCATGATTATGCTGCATGTCTCGTAACGGCCCACCCTGGACATTGTCTAACCACACGCCCTCTGATACGAATGGCCAGAGAGGTATGGCTCCATCCCTGGTGATTCAGAGAAAAAGGACTGTCAAGATCAATTGGCAGTTCTCATTTTACCATCAATGAAGCAACATCAGAGAACCAGGAAATAATCTTCGGAACACTAATTAGGCATGGACATTTCAAATGCAGGTATTTTTCATTCTGTTCCTTCGCTGTAAATTTGTCTCAATCTTGTAACCTTCTTTTATTTTTCTGTAAATATTTTACTGCACCTAAAACTTGACCTTTTCATTATTAAACCTTATTTTGAAAAGTGTTAATCTTGTCCCTAAAGCTTTTAATGCAACTATTATGAATATGTTCCTTTGAAGAGCGCTACTGTTTTTTTTTTTTTAAATAACGCATCTGAATATATCTGTCTGCGGTGACAGTGTGTGTACAGGCGTTGCTCTAAAATACTGGTATTGCTAACATACGGGTCTTCTGAAGTATCCAGAAGTGGTGGCAGTGAAAGGGTTAATTGTTTGAATTAGCCCGGTAACAATCGCTCTCAGGTGGCTGGCACTTAGACGGTGGTCCCGCAAACTGGGAAATCTTTGTGCTGAAAGCAGCTGTGAGTGGCATTGTTACGTTCCTGACAAGTGCGGTATTAGATCAGGGGGGTCCTTGGTCGCCGGTCGGTGAGGAGGGCAGCGATCTGATACCCACGTTCGTCACAAGGGGATCTTGTTATAGTCTGAGATGAAAGAGGGATGGAGGGAGAAGGTAGCGAGGGATAGAGGGAGAAACAGAGAGGAAGAGAGAATGAAAGAGAGAAATGGAGAAAGAGAGAGTGAGAGAGAAAACAAGAAAGAAAGAGATAGGGAGGGAAGGACAAAGAAAGAATGAAAGAAAGAAGGAAAGAAAGAGGAATGGAGGCACAGCAGGCGCAGATCCTACACAATATGTGTATTCCAGAAAGTTTAACAATCAGCAGATAAAGATACTCCAAACAGAGAGATGGTCAGAGCCTGTAGATGTGATACAAAAGATGGTCAGAAATTGTGAGGACATGATACAAGAGACGGTCAGAGAGTGTGGAGATGATACAAGAGACGGTCAGAGAGTGTGTGGAGGTGAGACAAGAGACGGTCAGAGACCATGCGGAGATGATACAATAGACGGTCATAGAGTGTGAGGGCATGATACAAGGGACGGTCAGAGAGTGTGAGGACATGATACAAGAGATGGTCAGAGAGTGTGCGGACATGATACAAGGAACAGTCAGAGGGTGTGATGACATGATACAAAAGACTGTCAGAGAGTGTGTGTACATGGTACAGGAGACGGTCAGAGAGGGTGAGGACATGGTACAGGAGACAGTCAGAGAGCGTGTGGACATAATACAAGAGAAGGTCAGAGAGTCTGTGGACATGGTACATGAGACTGTCAGAGAGGGTGCGGGCATGGTACAGGAGACAATCAGAGAGGGTGCGGACATGGTACAGGAGACAGTCAGAGAGAGTGTGGACATGGTACTGGAGACAGTCAGAGAGGGTGCGGACATGATACAGGAGACAGTCAGAGAAGGTGTGGACATGGTACAGGAGACAGTCAGAGAGGGTGTGGACATGGTACTGGAGACAGTCAGAGAGGGTGCGGACATGGTACAGGAGACAGTCAGAGAGGGTGCAGCCATGATACAGGAGACAGTCAGAGAAGGTGTGGACATGGTACAGGAGACAGTCAGAGAGGGTGCGGACATGGTACAGGAGACAGTCAGAGAGGGTGCAGCCATGATACAGGAGACAGTCAGAGAGGGTGTGGACATGGTACAGGAGACATTTAGAGAGGGTGAAAACATGGTACAGGAGACGGTCAGAGAGGGTGCAGACATGGTACAGGAGACAGTCAGAGAGGGTGTGGACATGGTACAGGATACGGTCAGAGAGGGTGCAGACATGGTGCAGGACTTGATGTGCAACTCCCACCCACAACACAGTTCTGTACCCCCCCAACACACAGAACATCCAGAGCAGATCAGCCCATGACCCCTCACCTGCAACTGTGGTGCCTGCAGTATCTCGCCCTGCACCTCTGGCTGTCAGCTCACTAAGAATTTGGGGGGGGGGGCAGACAGCTGCACTGTGGTGCCCATGTGATCTCCCTCCAGCTAGCAGGTCTCTAACTATGTGAACACAGCGAAAAGGATTTTGCAGTCTTATTTTGTTTGAACTTCCAGTGTTCTAAAAGGAATAAACCATGGGGTAAAATGTGTTTTTCATGTATGAAGTATGGTTTTGTTTTTTTTAATTTTGCCTTGACCACACTTTAAATTCATTAAAAATGTAAGCGTGGTCTGTGTAATATCACCTTCTCAAAATATTTATTACAAGGGCATTCTGGAAACAAATTGTCGAATGTATAATGTATTTGTTTACCAGGCGTATGCAAAACCGATACCATCTCCAATGTTTACAAAACTCTTCCCGTGCCCCTACTAAATATTTACAAGAGTTTGCGCCGTGGGCTGTAAGAATATCCATTTTTTGCCACGGAAATGATGGCCGGAATAGCAAGCAGTGTTTAACACGTTTCATATGAATATGATTAGATGCTACAGATTATCTCCTGAAATAGATACATTATTTATGCAGCTATTTTATACCGTACCTAAGAATCCT
The DNA here is from genome assembly GCA_018402905.1 of Glandirana rugosa. Lineage (NCBI taxonomy): Eukaryota > Metazoa > Chordata > Amphibia > Anura > Ranidae > Glandirana > Glandirana rugosa. The sequence goes on from BLSH010118351.1 coordinate 286,629, forward strand.
CCTCTGTGTTCTCTCCTGGGAACAAGTTACAGAGCGTGAAAAACACGCAATATGTGTATTGGGTAGAGAGGTGATGATGTGACAAGCAGGGCACAATAATATCCATTACAAAAAACAGCAGCTCTATCTCTACTGCCTATTCCATATTTAGGCTGGATTATTGTTAACCACTTTCCTTCCGCCGTACGTGTAAAACGTCCTCAGATGGGAAGGGTGATATCTTGGTCATTGCCGTAGTAATGATCAAGATTAAACGTGTGGTTCGTTTCGTTCCGAATGAAAATTCAGACGAATTAAAATTTTTCGAAAATTCGAATGTGTCCGAATTTCCGAATTACAATAGTACAGAATTTAAACGAATCCGAAATAACGACAAAAAAATTCAGATGAAATGGGAATAATTTTCGAATCGTTTTCAAATAGTTTTCAAATTCGAATAGTTTTCAAATTCGAAAAGTTTTCAAATTCGAATTCAAAAAGCCCTCGAATTGTAAAAGTTTTCCCATTTGCAAAGAGAACAAAATAGAATAGAAAACAAAGGAATCGACTCAATCAGACATGTCATACCTTCAGTGTGCAACTATTGAGACCATGGTTCTCTTGGACCACCAACCCGTTATACTCAGCCTAACATTCCCGGAGCACATCACTGCCACAATGATCTGGAGAATGGACGCGTCCCTCTTCTCAGATCCTGCCGACTTGTCAGCCCTGAGGCAGGGAATAGCAGAATTCTTTCAACACAACGACACGCTTGGAGTGCCCTCCTTCACACAGTGGGAGGCACACAAGTGTGTCAACAGAGGCCAACTCTTAGCCATATCGGCGCAGAAAAAAAGAGAACATGGTGCTAGGGTCCTAGATCTCTTCACCAAAATACGTACCCTGGAAACACAGCATGAGCGTTCATGAGCAACTAAAACAGCCCAAGATCTGTCAGAGACGCGCGCGCTCTTGACTGAGGAACTGTACAAAAGGGCCCATCTCCGGCACATGCTTTCCCAAAAACTGTTTTACGAACTAGGGAATAAGCCGGGCGTCTACTTGCTAGAGCGACCCAGCAATGAAAACTCACATCTACCGTTCACCACATTACAGACAATTTGGGGGGGGGCATCATCACAAGAATGAAGACATACAGTATCTCACAAAAGTGAGTACACCCCTCACATTTTTGTAAATCTTTTATTCTATCTTTTCATGTGACAACACTGAAGAAATGACTCTTTGCTACAATGTAAAGTAGTGAGTGTACAGCTTGTATAACAGTGTAAATTTGCTGTCCCCTTAAAATAACCCAACACACAGCCATTAATGTCTAAACCGCTGACAACAAAAGTGAGTACACCCCTAAGTGAAAATGTCCAATTTGGGCCCAAAGTGTCAATACTTTGTATGCCCACCATTATTTTCCAGCATTGCCTTAACCCTCTTGGGCATGAAGTTCACCAGAGCTTCACAGGTTGCCACTGGAGTCCTCTTCCATTTCTCCATGACGACATCACAGAGCTGGTGAAGGTTAGAGACCTTGCGCTCCTCCACCTTCTATTTGAGATGCCCCACAGATGTTCAATAGGGTTTAGGTCTGGAGACATGCTTGGCCAGTCCATCACCATTACCCTCAGCTTCTTTAGCAAGGCAGTGGTCATCTTGGAGATGTGTTTGGGGTCATTATCATGTTGGAATACTGCCCTGCGGCCCAGTCTCCAAAGGGAGGGGGATCATTCTCTGCTTCAGTATGTCACAGTACATGTTGGCATTCATCGTTCCCTCAATGAACTGTAGCTCCCCAGCACACATGCAGCCCCAGACCATGACACTCACATACCATGCTTGACTGTAGGCAAGACACACTTGTCACATAGAAACATAGAAACATAGAAAAGTGACAGCAGAAAAAGACTGAGTAGTCCATCGAGTCTGCCCCTTTTTATTAATTAATTAATTTATTTTTATTTATTTATTTATTTAATTATTTTTTTATTTTTTTACATTAACCTTGTTGTTTGACTATGGATTTATGTTTATCCCAAGCATGTTTGAAGCCATTTACTGTTGACTGTCTCACAACCTCTGGTTGGTAGTTTATTCCAATCATCAACCACCCTTTCAGTAAAATAAAACTTTCTAAGATTAGTTTTGAACTTCCCCCCAGTTAGTTTGAGGTCCCCGTGTTCTTGATTTTGGCCACTGCTTTCTTGATTGGCTGTACTTTGCTGCTGAAACTCTCCCACTGTGATCTGCAGTGCCTGGGAGAGGGGAGCGCGTGAAACAAAATAAAGGAGGATTTTTATGACTTCATCAGGGAAGGAAAAGGAAGTTTTTCTGTTTACTTTAGGAGGCTTGTGCATCGTATAATAACTCTATTTGGGACATTTTTAGATTGTTATACAGGAATCATTAGATGCGTTTTAGTCATTGTATGTTGCATATATTTTTTTAAATATAAATTTTAAGGCGCTGCATATAATTAAACCTAATTGAAGCAGGACAGAGTTTTGAGGGGACTATACAGGCAATAATCGCAAGAATAAAGTGTAGAGATAAAAATATAATATTTAATTATAAACCTTTCATATAAAATGTTATGAAGAAAAACATTTTTTTTAAATTTACATATACAACATATACATCAAAGAACAAATGCAAAGGCCGTAAGTTGTATGCGTTACTTCCAACGTTTCAACTGGAACCGGTCTTCATCTGGGAATTTTACCGTTATCATACAACGTCGTTTTTCTAATGTGTAAATCAAAAAAAAAAAATTCTTCAAAAGATTTTATATGATACGTTTATAATAAAATATTATATTTTTATCTCTACACCTTATTCTTGCAATTATTGCCTGTATAGTCCCATCAAAACTCTGTCCTGCTTCTTGTACTTTCTTGGGATGTGGCGGTTTATCGCAGAAATTAAGCTGTTTTCAGAACACTGAACTTCTCTGTTTTGTAACATAATAACTTAATAATTAAGATTTATGAACAACACACCTTCTTTTATACTCTCTATATTTTTTTTTATATATAATAAATTATTAGAGTAAAATGAAAGAATGTTCTACCAGCCACATTTGACAGAACTGTATGGCACATGCACTTTATATAAAATAAATGGAAAAAATAAACAAAAAAAGAGCAGTGTGCTGAGAAGAGAGTGAACTACCTCTGTTGTCATGCTAAATACAGACAGACCTGATGGTCCGCAAGCCTAAATATAAATTAACAGGGATCTTACCTTGGAGTGTGATCTTTAATCTAATTAACATTACTGTAAGTAATGCAAAAAATAGAAAACAAATATTATGTTAGAAAAAAAAAAATTAATAATACAAGACAAATATTTGCAATCAAAAGAGTAAATTTTTTAAAGGCTCTTTGCTTAAGGTGATTGTAGCCGTATTAGTGCAATAGTGCCAGAGAAAATTGGGTACTGTCCGTGATACTTTTTTTATTATTTTAATATTATAATAATAATATATATATATATATATATATATATATATTATATATAATATAATATTATATATA
>BLSH010118351.1:290168-316123 GCA_018402905.1 Glandirana rugosa
CCACCACGACACCTGTATCGCATAGAACTAAAGTCGTTCCGTAAACTATGTCAAGGTGTATTACTAGACTATGTTTTCAACATGTTCGACCCTCAATTGGGAACCCACCAAGTCACCTATACGTCAACCGATTTCCTATCTAGGGTCTCACACCAACATTTACCCCAAGTGAGTCTTGTCTCTCGTCAGTGATCACCCCATGGTGTTCCGAGACATGACCCAGGATTCTTTTTCCCTAGATGCATTATTTTACATTTAGAAATATTGAACTGCAGTCTCCACTGCTTTGACCAATCTTCCAGCAATGCCAAATCATGTTCCATGCTACAGACACCTTCAGGGATATCAACCCTATTACACACCTTTGTATCATCAGCAAAGAGACATACATTGCCCAGCAAACCTTTAGTTATATCACTTACATGTAGGTTAAATAGAACAGGACCCAGTACAGAGCCTTGTGGTACCCCACTAGTGACTGCTCTCTGTTCTGAGTGAACCCCATTTACAACCACACTCTGGGATCTATCCTTTAGCCAACTGCATATCCACTGAACCACCCAAGGGTTAACTCCCAGCTTGTACAACTTTTGTATCAGATCATTATGTGGAACTGTATCAAATGCCTTGCTGAAATCAAGATACGCTATGTCCACAGCACCACCCTGGTCTAAAACACTGGTAATATAGTCAAAGAATTCAATCAGATTTGTCTGGCACGATCTGCCCTCAGTAAAGCCATGTTGTTTTGGGTCCAGCAAACTGTGTATTTTTAGGTGATCAATGATTTTGAGAAGTGATTCCATTACCTTGACTACAATTGATGTTAAACTCACTGGCCTGTAATTGCCAGCTTCTACCTTGCTGCCCTTCTTGTCGATAGGTACAATATTAGCTATCCGCCAGTCATGGGGAACTTCTCCTGTTAGAAGAGATTTATTTAAAAGATTTGTTAATTGTCTTTGTACTCCTCACCTGGTTGCCGCCACACACGCTTGACAACATCTGAACCAAATACGTTTAACTTGGTCTCATCAGACCACAGGACATGGTTCCAGTAATCCATGTCCTTAATCTGCTGGTCTTCAGCAAACTGTTTGTGGGCTTTCTTGTGCATCATCTTTAGAAGAGCCTTCCTTCTGGGATGACAGCCATGCAGACCAATTTGATGCAGTGTGCGGCGTATGGTCTGACCATTGACAGGCTGACCCCCCACCCCTTCAACCTCTACAGCAATGCTGGCAGCACTCATATGTCTATTTCCCAAAGACAACCTCTGGATATGACGCTGAGCACGTGCACTCAACTTCTTTGGTCCTCCATGGCGAGTCCTGTTCTGAGTGGAACCTGTCCTGTTAAACCACTGTGTGGTCTTGGCCACCGTGCTGCAGCTTTGTTTCAGGGTCTTGGCAATCTTCTTATAACCTAGGCCATCTTTATGTGGAGCAACAATTCTTATTTTCAGATCCTCAGAGAGTTCTTTGCCATGAGGTGCCATGTTGAACTTTCAGTGACCAGTATGAGAGAGCGAGAGCGATAACACCACATTTAACACACCTGCTCCCCATTCACACCTGAGACCTTCTAAAATTAACGAGTCACATAACACCGGGGAGATAAAATGGCTAATTGCGCCCAATTTGGACATTTTCACTTAGGGTTGTACTCACTTTTGCTGCCAGCAGTTTAGACATTAATGGCCGTGTGTTGAGTTATTTTGAGGGGACAGCAAATTTACACTGTTATACAAGCTGTACACTCACTACTTTACATTGTAGCAAAGTGTCATTTCTTCAGTGTTGTTACATGGAAAGATATAATAAAGTATGTCCAAAAATATGAGAGATGTACTCACTGTTGTGAGATACTGTAGCACATCAGTTTCAAAACTTCTATAGCCAACTTTGCAACCTTCAATCAGGCAAAACAGACCCCATTTCACCCCCGAATGAGCAGACCTTATACGTGAGTTCCTGACCCAACATGGCCCCCCGGCGCTGTCGGAGAAGGACTCCCGAGCCCTTGAAGCCCCACTGACCTCAGAGGAATTTAAGGTAGCCCTCAAACCCATGAAACCTGGCAAGAGCCCGGGACTGGATGGTTTCCCAGTCAAATACTTTAAAAGCTTCTCTGATCTACTGTCCCCAAAGTTTCTGAAAGCATTCAACACATTGGCTACCACCCCTTACGATTCCAAGAGACTGTTGGAAGCCTACGTTGCAGTGATACCTAAGGGAGGGAAGGACCCTACTAATGTCACTAGCTACCGGCCTATCTCCCTGCTAAATGTTGACATCAAGATCTTCGCCAAAATAATAGCTACTCGTTTATCTTGCCATCTACCCGCTTGGGTCAGCTTAGACCAAGCTGGATTCCTTCCTGGAAGGGAGGCCAAGGACAATACCATAAAAGCCCAGAATCTACACCATTGGCTAACCAACACTAAACGGGAGGGGTTCTTTCTAACCATGGACGCGGAGAAGGCTTTCAACAGAGTGGCCTGGGACTATATGGACGCAACTCTACAGCATTTGGGGCTCCGGACGCATATGCGTGTGTTTATCATGTCCCTGTATCACAACCCAAGTGCCAGAGTAAGAGTGAATAGCCATCTGTTGGAAGCCTTCTCTGTTCACAACGGAACTAGGCAGGGGTGCCCTCTCTCCCACCTACTATATATCCTCACACTTGAGCCCTTCCTCCGGTGTATCAGGTCCATAATAAGGGAATACAGGTACGAGATTGAGAATTCAAAATTGCAGCTTTTGCTGACGATGTCCTTCTCTTTCTATCCTCACCGACCACTTCTCTGCCCAACCTTCTAAAAGTGCTCAAACGCTTAAAGCTACTGTCCAACCTGATAATAAATTACTCTAAGTCCTTTGCCCTGCATATATCCCTTTCACCTGAGCTAAAACAACAATGCCAATGGAACTTCCCCTTCAAATGGAAGGAGGACACCATCACATACCTGGGGATTCAACTCCTCTCTGATCTCTTCAACAGAAATTTCTTAGCTGAACTGCGGAACATCCAACAAGACTTACAGAGATGGGACAAATCCCCGGTATCGTGGTTCGGCCACTCGTCAATACTTAAAATGTCAATCCTATCCCCGCTGTTATATAAATTGCAAACAATCCCGTTATCGCTACCGCAATCTTTTTTTAGACAATACAAAGCTATTTGCCGAAAATTCCTCTGGGCTGACAGGCCGGCACGCATAGCTTGGGCCAAAATAGTGATGCCAAAAGCTCAAGGAGGAATTGGCCTACCAGATCTCCAACGGTACTACTGGGAGACCCACCTGGAGAGGATTCTGGACTGGAAAGTTCACTCCTGCTGTAAGGGATGCGTGGTCCTGGAGAACCTCATTTCACAGACAGACCTGAGATACACTCCATGGCTGAATATCTATGACAGCTCTGACACATCCTCTTATCGGAGCAACCTTGTCAATGTTTGACAAAGTCTGCTCCGTACACTCAGTCTCTAACCAGTTATTCCCCATTACCCCCATTAGGGGCAACCCAGACTTCCCTCAGGGAGCGTCCGGAACGTTTGCGAAGACAGAATGGCCACACACAGAAATGAAGGTCCACCATTTCTTCCGAAGGGGTAGCTTCTTGAGACAGGCAGACCTCGCAGAGCTCTCCAATATGGGGGCCTTTCCATTCTGGTCATATATGCAAGTAAAGCATTTTTTGGGTGACAGGTCACGCAGGGAACACTTTATCAGACCCCTCACGGTATTCAAATCATTATGCTTCCGCACATCTCCTCAAAGCCACGTAATAGCAACGATTCACTCTTCTCTGTTTGGTAGATCCTCAACATTTCTTCAGACTGAACAGTCCTACTGGAACTTGATAATGGGAGAGGAAATTGTGCAGGAGGACTAGGACCGTATCCAAATGTTTTGCCTGTCCGCATGTTCTGGTGCAAACCAAACCGGGGGGTGTTCGGCCCATCCCTAATTAGTAGTAATGAGCAAATATCCATAAATTCTGTCCACTGGTAATTTGGTAAAATGGTAAAACGGAACTTCAGGCAGATATAAAAGACACAAAAAAAAATGCAGCTTTGTATTCATTAATAGGTCATTAATGAAAATCTTCAATACAACCAAGCAGTGTAAGTGCATGAATTTGAATTGGCACCAGCCTTTTGCAGAGCTCAGATTGGGGGAAGGAAATCAGGCCAAGCTGGTGTGTTGAGGTGGAAGGTGCATGCTGATAGAGAGAAAGAGGTTTCTCTGTATTTGTATTAGCTAGGAACTGTCAAAAACATTGTGTGAGCCGTTGCATTCATGCACATACTCATAAGCGTACACATGTTTCTGTGTATAGAAGCACAGATGCGTATACATGTCAGACATTAAAGCCAAGATGATTAGTCCTAAAAAGGATCAGTGCTGAATGGTCTTTTATTTGTATCCATGTGATCTCTAAACCTGAACACATGCCTGACCTTTGATACTGACCCAGCTTCTGCCTGACCTGTCCTTGGATTTCTTTTGTCTGTGAATGGTTCCTGACTACTTCCAATACACACTGCAGCCTGGATTTCTTACTTTGGGGCACACTCAGTACACCTGCTCATATGATACCAGAGCTCTTGAGCTTCAGTCACCAGTTACTGCACCTGGGCACTTATGCCCTTTCATCACCCTTTCATGTTCCGTCTTAGCTTCCAAAGAGAGCTCCAATCGGAATTGTGCAAGAAGCCCCTCTCATTATCTCAGGCTTCTTATGCAGGTACATGACAGAGACCATTTCCTGGGATGTGGTGCAAGCTCCCTGTCCCCAGTCAGAAATTGAGCAGAAACCTATCAGGGTCTTTCTTTTATTTAGTTGAAGACTGTTCAGGGGAAGTGTAGTACAAAATTATTTTTAGGCTTTAAACAACATGGGGGTAGGCAAACCTGCTCCCTAATCTCTTATGCTCATGCATATGATAACAAGAGAATACCATTTGGATCACCAGCAAGTGATGAGCAGAGAGACTGAGTTCTGAGATGGAGTGCAGGTTGGGTAGAATTTCACTGGTGTGTTGGAATTCATCCATTGGTACTTCATTGATCTGGATGGTCCTTTGGACAAAGTTGAAATGCAATGTAATAGTGGGTATCTGGCACAAATAAGTTGCTCAGGTGGCATACATCAGGCATAATGTATTGGGCTGTGCTCCCAGGCCTAAAGATAGAATCTTTTCGGTTACCCAATGAGGTCTGTGCTGACCCTCTTCTTCTCCTTCTATATTTCTTTCTTCTCCCCCTTCTCCTTTTCTTCTCTTTATTTTTCCCCTTTCTCTGTTATCTACATTTAATGTATATTCTGTTGTCTTTAGGGCCTTATATAGTTGTGTGCCCAACAATAGTCTCTGGTATTAATGTCAGGGGTCTCCCCGCTACTCCTTACCCATTATTTTCATTGTACCCAGGGTCTTTTGCGGGGTGCCTTAGGTCAACAACAACACTCATTTTGCATTTGTGGTTAAATGGCTAAACATTCCCAGTATGTAGGAGTCCCCACAGTTGATCGTGACAAAAGGCAATGCAGTAACATGATAAGTCATGAAGTAGTAATGTGATCAATGACGCAACACGTCAGTTGGAGCCTGGTGATGTCACTTCAGGTATGGTAACCATTATGTAGATATTACATTATGCAAAGACCTAAACAAAGCTTGAAAAGGCTGCCTTTTACTCTACAGCGAGTTAGATTAACCGTTGAAAACATGAGTCTCCACTCTTTATTTGGTTACAAAGATTGAAAGGAGAGCAAAACTGAGGAGTGGAGTGGGTCATTTAATAGAGGGAAGAGTAAAGGCACATTAGCTGGATATAAAGAGGATTAATGGGTGGTCCAATAAAAAGTGTAGCCAATTAGACCAAGAGTGTTTTTCTACATGAACGACCCCTGTTAAAGCACAATTGAACCTTTAGCTTAAATTAACTAAATATATTCCAGGTGTATCGAAACAAAAAGGCGTCTTATCGTTCCCTTCCTTTAGAAATCAGCCGCATACTGATTATACCCTATCCCCTGCCATTATGCTGCAGAGAATTAGGGACAGACTTGTGTTCGGTCAGAGCCAGGAGGTTAGCTGTCATTGCCGGGCCTAGGAGCTGCAGGTAGGAGATTCCTCACCCCTCAGGTACACATTTACAAAGGGATGGGGAAGCTCATGACATCAATGACATATAATTGCCACATGGCCATATTAGGTCAACAACATTTTCCTAATGCAGCAATGACAGCTATCTTGGTCCAGAACGAAGGCAAGCTTATCCCTAGGAAAGGCTAGTCCTTTGCCCTCAAGTTGCTTTTTTATTGTAACAGTATAGGCTATCTGGTCCTTCTAGGTTCAGAAAAACTTAGGTTTAGACCAAACTCAAGCCAGAACCCAAGATTATCAATACAGAGAAGCATGACACCCCTTACTGAGTCAGACAAAGCTCTCCAATCAGCAAAGCTCATGTTCCCTTCTGGTTGGAGAGCGCTAGCTCCAGTGGAGGCTCGTCCATAAGGGCTGTAGGGGCGGCACCCCACCAAAAAAATAAGTAAGAAATAAAAATAAAAATTAACTATAATTATTAACCAACAGCAGCACAGCTAGAGAGAAACTCCAAAGAAAAAAAATATTTGGAGTTTCTCTCTAGCTGTGCTTCTGTTGCTAATTGCTGGAATAGACAGATTAGATAAGAAAGAGAAGTGTAATCTACCTAGCAACAGGGCAAACGTCCCAAATCTCATTAAAAAACCCTATCTAGAACACAGTAAAATGAATTCTCCACCCTCATTGGCTGCTTTCCACCATTCCATTCTGAGAATAGGAGCTTTTTAGGAAGTCTGAATCTGCAGACCTTAAACTGCCTAGTCCATTTGGTCTCTGCCTGGGGGGGGCCAAGATCTTCTCTGCTTGCAGTTACACATTCTAGCCTGCTGTCTAGCCAGCCCCCCCCCCCCCACAAGTCGCACTCCGACACTTAGTCTCTACCTCCAGCAGTGTTTCCCCTCTCCACAGGCACCCCTCCCCCACCCACCATCCTGTACAGAGCAGAGGGAGAGGACCTCAGGAATCCAGGGATCCAAGCACAGCAATGTCTGCAAGGTCAGATCTCTGAGCACACATGACAGGGAGCTCCCAGCAATACACAGGCAGTGATTAGTCTACATCCATAGATTACACATAAGGCTGACACAGGTCCCTTCCAAAGCTCAGCAGTAGGATAAGAACTCTGAGCCGGCATGTAAATCACAGGGAGTGCTCAGGTTTACACAGGCAGTAATTGATCTGCAATTAGTCTGCTGACATTGGGGGACCACAGAGCTCAGCAGCACCGCACACCTCAGCTCTTCATACTTTACTGTTTAACAGACAGCTTCAACCAAAACAGCAACAACTCCACTCCTGGTGACTTCTTTACCCTGCATTCAGTGCATTGTAAGCAATGATTCATGACTTACAATGCAGGGAACAACAAGTCACCAGGAGTGGAGTTGCTGTGTTGGTTGAAGCTGCCTGTGCTCAGTCTCTGTGTATCTCAGCATCAAACAACAGAACAAGAGGAATGTCTAGCCATGACAATTCCTCTACAATAACTGCTTTCCAATGAATGACATCTTAAAGCACCTGATTTTATAATTACATTTTGAACTTTTTTTTGACAGATAATGCAGATTTATGTTAGTGAAGCTGCTCAGTTCCAAAAACCAGGGACATTTCTATGGCTCACCTTGTGTCAGGGGTTAGGGGAGGATTAATAAAACCCCACATAATGCCAGTCTGCGCTTGGTTCATGTGCAGACCTCACAGCTCATGTAATTCTTTACCTTTGGGATTTAAAGGATGAATGAGCCAGCAATATTTTATTGAGAATAAAGACTGACAGCTGAGTTATACTGTACATTGAGTGGGTGGAGTCTATAAGGGGTGTGGCTTCTAAGAAGTGGGATGGGGCAAAAAGGAAGGGCAGGGTCTGGTGCCCCACCATCTTAAAACTTCACCAGCCGCCACTGGCTAGCTCTGCTTCAGCAGGGGTTGTGTTGGACCTCTGTAGAGAGACCACTATTTTCACATAGAGAGCATGGGTCATTCTCTGCAGCATGCTGCCAGAAATTAAACTGTGAGACCTTACACACCTTTTTTTTTTGGATTCACCTGGAATGTATTGAGCTGATTTAAACTAAAGGTTAAGTTGGACTTTTGATATAACAATGCTGGCATTCTTAAAAAATGCAATTGAGTGTCAAATAGTCTGAAAAATAAAGTTAGAAAAACAACAGAAAGAAAACACATCAAAATATCAGAAGTGGGTCATTGCCTGCCCCACTTGTCAGAAGAGGAGACAAATTTATCCTGTTCTTGCTCCTCATTACAGCTTTTGTCAGGAAAAGTGAATTATCTGAAGATGGTATTGCCTGGTATATTTTCTGAGTTATGGCAGAATTTTCCAGGTATTTGACCTTACTCGGAGTTCTGTGCCATGATAAACTGCCATTTCCTCTCTACAGCTTTTAGAAAACCATAAACAGAGAGGGAGCAATAACCATTACCTGTTAGAACTAGATTTATCAAACATGGCCTATTCCTATCTGTCTTAAAATACCTTACAGGGCTCTTGGTTTGCAAGATTAGGACATTGTAAGATTATTGTAAGCAGTAATAAAATGCAGTTCTATACCTTATTTACAAATTATCAACCATCATGACAGATTAACGAAAATTATTGACAAGTGAAGGGCCTGAGTTAACTCTTCAATGATCACCAATCATAGATCTATATTCTTGATTAGCTTGCCCATACTGTATGTGAGCCTAGGGATATGTAGGATCTCAGGTTTATCAGTAGGGTCACTATCTGCAGAGAGAGAGAACATACCATTTGTGCAGACTGTGTAGCAAAGTATGGGGCCCTATGTTACATAATTAGTAAAGTTGAAAAAAAGACACAAATTCATCTAGTTCAACCAATAAAGAGAAAAAAAAATCATACGATTGCATATACACAATCCTTCACCCACAGTTGATCCAGAGGAAGGTGAAAACCCCCAGCAAAACATGACCCAATTTGCTACAGCAGAGATTAAATCTTTTTTTCTTTTTTCCTCTAGACATAGAGTGCCCCCTTGTCCTCTGTGATGACCTTAAAGTGAATAACTCAACAACAAGTTCACTATATATCCCCCCTTAATCTCATCTTCTCAACACAGATTGCGATTTTTTTTACCAAAAATATGAGGAAGAATATAAATCGGCCAAAACAGATGAAAAAAAAAATTTTTTTATATTTTTTTTTCGGATTTGTATTTTAGCAAAAGTAAGAAAAACAGGTTTTTTTTGCAAAATTGTTGCTCTTCTTTTGTTTATAGCGGTGATCAGAAATGACGCAGAGGTGATCAAATACCACCAAAAGCAAGCTCTATTTGTGGGAAAAAGAGGACGGAAATTTTGTTTGGGTACAACGTCGCACGACCGCGCAATTGTCAGTTAAAGCAACGCAGTGCCGAATCGCAAAAAGTGCTCTGGTCCTAACCTGGGAAAACGTTATTCCACTGCATAGCTTGGTGTCATCTGCAGACACTGAAATGGTACTTTTAATTCCAGACCCTATATCATATATAAATATATTGAAAAAATATATTGAAAAGTAAGGGCCCCAACACAGAACCTTGGGGTACACCACTGGTAACCTTAGACCATTCAGAATAAGAATCATTAACCACTGTTCTCTGGATTCGTTTTTTTAGCCAGTTTTCTATCCATTTACAAACTGATCTTTCCAAGCCTGTAGACTTTACCTTACACATTGGCCGCGTGTGTGGGGAACGGTGTCAAATTGCGACGGGGAAAATTCAGTAGAACTTCCACAAGGGAATATCCATCCTCTGATAGAGGAAGTCAAGGTGCTTTGGGAGTGAAGTCTCTCCAGCAGAACAGTGCCGGAGTGTCCTTGGTTCTCCATAACTGCCCAATTGTTTTTGAATGGAACATTATGACATCAGACCCCAGCTAGAAGGGTTGGGGGATGCATTTCAAAGAGCAGGCTGCTCAAGGTCATGGGATGTTCAGCTTATGAGGCGTAGTATTGAATGCTCTTGAACTGAGGGTAGTGTTCAAAGCCCTTCTGTCATTCACTCCTTTTGGAAGAGGAGCAAGATTTTAGACAGCAGTGGAAGGGTAGAATTCTTAGGCTGTCAGTGGAACTTCCTGTATCATTAATTGCAAATATACCATTTTGGCATAGGAGGCTCTAGTGTCTCTCTTAAGCATTGAGTCACCACTGCCTCTTCCATTGATGACAGATTTGCTCTCTCATGGCCAATTTTGCCATCCCAGCTCCAAGAGACTACTTTTGATGGCATGGAAGTTGGGAGGTGCAGGCTACCAAGTCAAGGGTGCTCAGTGCGGGTAGGGGCTACCTTGTGTCAAGCCAGAGAGGTCTTTGTGAATAAGACTTACCAAAGAATATTGGAAAATTTTGCAGATCTCACACAGTAAAAGCCTGGAGTCCTTTATCACCTAAACGAGCCAAGGTTCTACAGTTCTTACAACTGGGGCAAAACAGGGGCCTAGGTTCAAATATGTTTAAAATTCAAACTTCAGCCTTGTCTGCACTTACAGGGAGTCCTTAACACTTTAGTGATGCAATTCTCAATAGACTTGCATGAAATGATATACCTGCCAGGAAACCATTGTTCCCTATGTGGCACTTGCTTATGGTCCTCATCTCTATTAAGGCCTCACTTCTATCCTACAGAATTGGCTACACTCTGTAATCCAAAGACTGTATTTCTGGTTGCTACAGCCTCTGTGAAAAAGGGTGTCAGAGCTGCAGGCTTTGTACTCAAGGAGCCTCACCTAAACGTTCTACCCGGACAGTATAGTCCTAAAACTCCAGACTGCCATTATCCATGTGGTGTCTTTCTCCTTCGACTTTAACCAGGAAGTTAGTTTACCATATTTCTTGGTCAAGTGAGAGAACCACATCCCCTGGATGTTGATCTAACTCTGGTGACCTGCTTGGCAGCTACCTTTTCATTCAGGAAAGCTGAAATCTGTACTTGGTTCCAGCGTGGCTTAAGGCAGGGTCAGTCAGCATCAACATGTACAGTTGCCTCCTAGATTAAGACAATGAAAACAGCCTACTCTCCACAAGGTCTTAGACGTGTGCATGGCTAAAAAGTTATTTTTTTTCGGAAATTCGGAAATTCAAAAATTCGGTAATTCGGAAAATCACGGTAATTTGGAAATTCAAGGTAATTCAGCAATTGCAGTCATTTGGAAATTCGCGGTAATTCGGCAATTGCGGTAATTCGGAAATTTGGCAATCGGAACAGCTGAAAATCCGAAATTTGGAAATTCAGAAATTCTGGAATCTGTGGTAATACGGCAATTGCGGTAATTCGGGAAAACACGGTAATTCGGCAATTGCAGTAATTTGGAAATTCACGGTAATGCGGCAATTGCGGTAATTCGGAAATTCAAGGTAATTCGGCAATTGCAGTAATTTGGAAATTCACGGTAATGCGGCAATTGCGGTAATTCGGAAATTCGGCAATCGGAACAGCCGAAAATCCGAAATTCGGAAATCTGAAAATTTGAAAATAACTAAGAACATTTGAAATAATAACTAACTAATAACTATTAAATTATAGGTATTGAAATTTCCTTGAAAGTTTGGCTGTTAGTGAACTTAAATATGAAATTTATCACTAATAGCCATATTTTCTAGAAAATTCCAATACCTATAATTTAATATGTATTTATTATTATTTCAAATGTTTTTCTTATTTCCGAATTTCCGAATTTCGGAAATAAGGAAGATCATTTGAAATAATAAGTTATTAATGTATTATTTTAACTTATTATAAATAATAATAAGCTATTATTATTTCAAATGTTCTTTCTTATTTCCAGAATTTCGGAAATTCGGAAATAAAGAAGAACATTTTAAACAATAAGTTATGACAAAAGGAACAAAAAGTGGGACTTTGAGTGAGGCGCACAATGGAGAATGAATAGGTGCTTGGATATGAAAATAGTGTTAATCAATTTTTAATTCATGTATAAATATAATAATATAGATTTGAGACCATGCTCTACAATAAAGGTATACAACACTGTACAATTCATATTGCAGTAAAATATCATATGTATACACACATATTCACAAATTTCTAATGGCACATAAACCAGCAGGAGTCTCATATCAAGTAGTATTGATTATACCAGCAGGGGTCTCATATCAAGTAGTATTGATTATACCAGCAGGGGTCTCATATCAAAAAATATTTTGTCGTTATACAGCACATGAGAGGATAGGACTGTTCGTAGCTCGACGCACGTTTCGTGACTTAATGGTCACTCTTCAGGAGCAAGCTTATCTGATAAAAAATATAAATATGTATGATTCAAGATTGTAGGATATGAGACAAGGATCTATCAGCACATAAAAAATTTAAAAATATATACCACCAATGTATAAGACTTACAGAATCATCAAAGTGCTAGGAGTAGGATGCCCGTGCCTGGAAACGCATGTCAGCCGGGATCACCATTGCCGGGAGCTCTGGGGGCTACCAATGACGGCACCAAACCACACAGGGCAGCATCCACGGTGGATAGGGATGGTGTAGTGTTGACCACTAATAAGTTATTAATTTATTATTTTAACTTATTATAAATTATAATACGCTATTATTATTTAAAATGTTCTTTCTTATTTCCAACTTTTGCAGTGTGTGACTGTACAAATGCATACTGTATGTATGTGTGTATACTAGGTGTGTATATACTGTGTGTATATTGTATGTATATTGTATAATATACATACAATATACACACAGTATATACACACCCAGTATACACACACACATACATACATACAGTATCCATATGTATAGTAACACACTACAAAAGTTGGAAATAAGGAAGAACATTTGAAATAATAATAGCTTATTATAATTTATAAGTTTAAATAATAAATTAATAACTTATTATTTCAAATGTTCTTCCTTATTTCCGAAATTCGGAAATAAGAAAGAAAGTTTGAAATAATAATAAATACCTATTAAATTATAGGTATTGAAATTTCCTTGAAAGTTTGGCTGTTAGTGAACTTAAATATGAAATGTATCACTAATAGCCATATTTTCAAGAAAATTCCAATACCTATAATTTAATAGGTATTTATTATTATTTCAAATGATTTTCTTATTTCCGAATTTCTGAATTTTGGAAATAAGGAAGATCATTTGAAATAATAATAAATAACTATTAAATTATAGGTATTGGAATTTTCTTGAAAGTATGGCTATTAGTTATAAATTTCATATTTAAGTTCACTAACAGCCAAACTTTCAAGGGAATTCCAATACCTATAATTCAATAGTTATTAGTTAGTTATTATTTCAAATATTCTTAGCTTTTTTCGAATTTTTGGATCTCCGAATTTCTGAATTACTGAACTTCGGATTTTTGGCTGTTCCGATTGCCGAATTTCCGAATCACAGCAATTGCCGAATTACTGCAAATTTCCGAATTACCGCAATTGCCGAATTACCACAATTGCCGAATTACCGCAATTGCCGAATTACCGCAAATTGCCGAATTACCCCAATTGCCGAATTACCGTGATTCAGAAAAACGAAAATTCTGAAAAATTCGGAAATTGAATATTCGGAATTCGTCCGAATTGCAGAATTTTGCAAAATTCGGTAAAAACTAAATTCGGAACGAAACTAATTGCACAAGCCTACAAGGTCATATCGGGTTGTGGGGGAGGAGCCACAACCCATGTGTATGCTGCCATGAAGATGCACCAGGAAAGGAAAATTACGGAAAGGGAGTATACAATTTTCCATTTTTTCTTCCAGCAAGAACTTGTTTATGTGGTCTTTTATTAAACTCTCTGGAATCTTCCCGATTATAGAAGTTAAACTAACAGGTCTATAGTTACTCGGTAAAGACTTTGATCCCTTTTTAAATATGGGCACCACATTGGCCCTACGCCAATCCAGAGGTACCATTCCAGTCATTAATGAGTGCCTAAAAATTAGAAATAATGGTTTTGAAATGACAGAGCTCAATTCTTTTAGGATCTGTGGGTGGATGCCATCTGGTCCAGGTGCTTTATTCACTTTTATTCTGTCTAAATATTTCTGGACCATATCACTTTTGAGCCATTGGGAATCATTTGGGGGCTGTGTCAATATCATCCCCATGATGGACATGTGATATGTCAATCTATTGCACAGTGTATAGGTATTTGCACTTGGACAAAAAGGCAATGGGGCGCACCAAAATACACCTTGTACAGGGGCCCTCTGGTGTCCACCACTGCATACTGTTGGAATATCATAGCAATCTTTTTTCTTGCAACTCTGTTACTTCCTGTAATTACTGCCCTTGGACATAGCACTAGCCAGGCTAGTACTTGAGTGTTACTTGACCTTACTCTGTGGCTGGAATGTTACCTGCATAACATTATTCCCTTTAGAGTGGTTGCCCTGACTGCATAGTCCTATTATTTCCAATATCTCTCTTCAGGAAGTCCCCCCAGGATGGGACCTAATGTCCATCAAAGTTCATGCGTCTCCATGGCGAGTTAGTCTAACTGGGGTCTATTGCGTGGTGGTACCTCCTCCATGTTCCCCTCCTCATTGGGCGCCAAGTGTGTGTCACATAGGAAGCTTACCCTGGGGTTGGTTCTTCTGGTCTGTGCTAAGCACTTAGGATATCATCACATCCTCACACATGTGGTACCTTTACTTGCACAGACAATTGAATTCTAGTTTACTTTCCTGATGTTAATATACACCACTACAGTCACTGTTGCATTTAGGAGGGCCACGAACAGCCAATGCCCTCTCTACCAGTCCAGCATATCACCGCTACCTCACTCCCAGTAACAGTATGGGGTCACCCCGCCATGCACCTAGCACAGACTCCATGTATGCACTCACTTAGTTTTCCTCTTTTGTACCTGTGCACAGGTTGGGGACATCTACAATGCAGATCTGCTCCCATTGCTAGAAGTAATCCCACCTGTCACATGTGCACATTTACTAAAGGCTGCTTGAGAAACTTTGGTAACCACTTATATCTTCATGTTGTATTAACTCTTATACTGCTGTCTTCATACCCCAATGCGTTTAGCTGACCCAAGCTGTAGACTGTGTTGCTATTACACCCCTTGAGTAACTTTAGACCAGGCAAAGGCAAAGTTTCAAAAGCTTTACTTAAATATTTTGGTACAACAGTCAAACAAAGGCAACAGTCTTTCCCTAAACTAATCCCAAGCTTATGGCTGCCCCAGCATACCTGCACAGGATATTGTCCATAACTGGTTGAGTCCATGATGGTAATGTCCACAATTGGTATCTTCATGGTGGACTGCAGGTCCCAGCAATCCCCCTATATTGTATAAGGCTCTTGACACCAGATGTTCACTAGTAGGCATTCTTGTCTCAACATACTTCAGCAGGCTGGCAGAATGGACTCCAGCAATGGTACCATGAACAAGAGCAATGGACAGCCAACAGCACCAACCCTACGCCCCTTGGGCCTGAACCCCTGTCCCTTTTATAAGACATAGAACTAATGGGTCAGACAGAAAAAAGGCCACCAAGAAAGAACCAGGAAACACAATTAACACAAACCCTGGTACAGCATAAAACTCTGCCTGCCTACATACAGCCACAAAATATAATATAGATGCCAGTATTGTTCTTTGCACCACATCTCTAGGATTAGAACTCCACTTATTGTGTCCTTAAGAACCACTGATGTTGTTAGCAGTGACATCACTGCCCAAATAAGGTCACCACTATCACCGGCCCCGTGATCCCACCACTGTCCCTGCTTCTTCCCTTATAAAGCACTGAGAGCTCAAGGAACTGTAATTTGGCCAGCGTACCATTGGAATTGGTCATGTGCACCAGGTTATCTTTTTTTTCCCAGCGAGTCAGAGAGAGGTGGGCATTATGATTGATCATGGATTTACAATAGGATTACTACAAAACCCATAAAACACAGTGCGCCACTGGAGGGCTTCTTTTTCAGGTAATTCTGTCATAATGTGCTAGTATACCGTGCATACTAGTACATTATGCCTTAAACTGCCGCAGTTTACTACTGCTTTAAGTACCAATTCCTGCTTTCTGCATATGTCCATGACCAGCAGGAGTGGTTGAGATAGAAATGAGGGCTTAACTGCTGACTTTTGATATACAGTCGATATTTGCATATCAGTTACAATGCTGTTTATGCTACATGGTTTAGGGACAAAATGAGTGCATTTGAAACAGATGAAGAGGCAAATTTGGAAGATATCATAATGTTCACATGTTCAGGGAATGGAAAAGTTCATTTTAATGGTTTCCAAGAATTTGTTGAACCTTGGACAAGATGAGTTATTTCATCTCTTCTGCTTTTTGCATTTACTAGAGTAAGCAATAGTGAAACCAGCTAACCTTGCCACCATGCCTAGTACCCAACGTTGCCTTATACAGTAGGGTATTCGCTAGGGAACGTTAGATTTCAATCATCATGAAATAATTCCTGAATCCCGATTTTCGCAAACCTATAATCTCCTAAAACTTTATGAAATCTCTTGTTTTGTTTATTTTCCTTCATAAAATATGGTTAAGTCCATATAAAAGCCCTTATATCCAGCTTCTTTTTTTTGCAAAGCTTGCTAACACAGAACAATTCCAATTATGATATTCATATCTTCAGTCAGGCTAAGGAAAACAAGCCGAAGGCACTGAGAATATACCATTTATGCCCTGTTTCTGAGCTAAAGTCTAAAGTATTTTTATTGAGAATAAATGCTTCTTGCAGTCATTCTATATCATCATGACAGTTATATGAGAAGAGATAAAATCTTGATTCAGACATCTATTTCGATTTAATAAAGTTCAGCATGTTAAAATGAATAGAGATGAACAAAGTGGGACAGATTGCTTTATAATATTCAAGGTCCGTAGAAATGTAAGCAGTGCAGAATAGTTTTGGAGGGGGCAGCTTCCTAATCTAAACTGCTAAAATATACTTTCACACTTTCTTGTGGTTTAAATAAGTTTAGCCCTATTAAGATATTTTGTTATTGTTCAGTAATTTAGTCTTATCCAACTCTTCGTGACCTCATGGACCATAGCGCGCCAGGCTTTTCTGTCCTCCACTGCCGCCTGGAGCTTGCTTAACTTCGTGTTCATTGTTTTGATGATGCTATCTATCCATCTTGTTTTCTGTCATCCCTTTCTTCTTTTTCCGTCAATGTTTCCTAGCATCAGGGTCTTTTCCAATGAGTCCTTTCTTCATATTAGGTGGCCAAAGTATTCAAGTTTCAGCTTCAGGATCTGTCCTTCCAGTGAATATTCAGGGTTGATTTCCTTCAAGATTGACTAGTTTGATCTTCTTGCTGTCCAAGGGACTTTCAAGAGTTTTCTACAACACCATAGTTCAAAAGCATCAATTATTCGATGTTCAGCCTACCTTATGGTTCAACTTTCGCAGCCATAGGTTAATACTGGGAATACCATAGCTTCGACTATATGGCACTTTGTCGGTAGGGTGAACATTTCTTAATTTCATGGCTACAGTCACCGTCTGCGGTGATCTTGGAGCCTAGGAAGACAAAATCTGTCACTGTTTCCATTTCTTCTCCTTCTATTTGCCAAGGAGTGATGTGACTGGTTGCCATGGTTTTCTTAATGTTCAATTTCAGGCCAGCTTTTGTGCTTTCCTCTCTCACCTCTATTAAGAGGCTCTTTAGTGGACAAAAGAGAAAAAGAAAAATAACTGATCTGGTTTCATCAGGCTTTGAGATTTGGTGCTTTGACCCCGCCCTTACTCTGCTACACTAGGCCCTGGCCAAAAAAAAACATTATAATGGGTACAGACCTGTTGGAACCAATCTGCATGTGAAAGAGTGAGGTGTACTTGCTTGTATCTTCTCATTGAAGATACAGATTGAGCCGGGAGCAAACTACAGCACCTGATTTGTAGACTTGTCTCCTGCTGTCTCAGACCATTCTGTATCCCCCTAGTGCTGGGCTTGAGTTACTGACATTATATTCCTGAGCCTAAAGAAAAGCATTGTGGGAGCTGTAGTTTTCTGAACAGACATTGCAGATCTTGAGAACTGATCATGGACTGCACATCCCAGCAAGCCATCTGCTCCAGGAAAGAATTGTGGGAGAGACTATAAAGGGATCTGCTGAACAAGCTCCCGCTCTCTTGCTTCCTGGATCCCATCATGTGAGCACCATCTCGCCGCTGTGTGAGGAGATCACGGCCTACCTCGCGGTACACAGCCTACAGCTCCAGCCCCAGGACGTCACCTGCTTCCAGAAGGATGCCCTGCAGAAGCGCTGAACACCACGGAGCTGGGTTGGTTCACTGAGCCAGCAGATTAATCGCCATCTCTGTCCATCTATAGCAAGGAGAATCATTTGATCATCCTCCAGGAGGCTGCTGAATGCTATCAGGATTTGTGAGTGGAAGAGGGGAGTAAAGGGATGCAAGAAAAATGAAAAGAGAGACGGGGCTGCTAGTGAGGGAAAGCTAAACATCCAGTCTCCCATCAGAAAGGAAATAAAAGAAGGAAATATAAAATTTGTAAGGACGAGAAGGGGAGATCGGAGATGATGAGAAGTCTTCCCATGATGACACGACTGAAGTGAAATCATAAAAGGGAAAAAGAGGTCGATAAGACACAGACCCAGACGAAACTGATCCGAGAAAAAAAAAAAAAAAGGATTTGTGAGCGGGCACTTGTCCACAGATCCCATCGCCAGTCATTAATACTACACTCTGCACGCAGACAACATTTACCTGGATTACATAGAGGATTGCTATAAATCAGAACCAACTATTTTGCCTTGTTTACCTTCACTTTGCTGCATTAAGAAATTCTTGTTCTTTGAGCTCCAACTGCCAGTGAAGAGAGCGCAAGGCCTTACATTTAAAACATTGCTGTTTATTACTCTTAAAGGGGACATGTCGTTGGTATCTACGGCACATTATCTCTCATTAGGATCAAAGGTATTATAGGGCGGCTCGGGTTTCCTCTTTAAGCAGAAATATTCCCTATATCTAGCAATAACTTCCTTAAGGGACTAATTTTGTTACTGTGTATATTGTTATCATTCACTTGTCATTACTAACTATTTATCTGACTGTCTTAAGGACTATTTCAGCCTAATCTTGGCTAAAATCAGGATTTGGCTGACTAATCCTCATTCCATATCTCTCCTCTTGACCAAGTACATCAAAGAGAGCTAAAGCTACTGCCTTGTGTCTGTGTGTGTTATTTATGTGTCTGAACCTAGAGTGCCAGAGGGGCTGGGGAGTTCACAGGGTTATGGCTGCACAGGAGAGCATGCAATACCAACTAACCCCCTAGGTGTCAGTGCTACACACAATTTTCCAAGCAATTGTATAACAGTGCACCCACCTACCCCGCCTAGGGGAGCTGAAAAAAGACAGCAGGGTACAAGATGCAGGGCACAAGAGCAAGATTAGGGGCAGAATAAACGGCACATACTATCTGGCAGCAAGCAAATCAAATTACTGGGGCAAGATGCATCAGCAGAAAAGGGACTAAGTATCCTCCCAGCAGCCAGAATCAGGTGGAGACTGATTTCTGGAATTTGCTCTCTGATGGGAGACACCCACTGGTGGACACTGGAACTACAAGTTTCCACTTTGAGAAGCACAATGCCACCAGCAGGTGACCCAGGTCCTGACAGAAGGTCATTCTGCAGTCCAGGGAAGGAACACCTTTCTACTGGAGGTGAGAAATAACTAAGGCTTACCATTTGAGGATTCTATGGAGTTTATGCTCCACCAGAGACTTAAAGATGCATTATGAGCTGTGTGGAGAAAGACTGTTAGGCAGCAAATGAAGCAATCAGACTTCTGAGGCACTGTAATGCACACAAAAAAGTTTTTTTATGAGAAATAATATAATTGTATGGAGTACCTCTGTCTACACTTAATTATTTTCCAGGGACCACCACCCCTAATCAAAAATATACACCACAAGAACCCCCCTTTGCCCATTTAAGGGCAAGAACAGAAAAGTGGGGCTCTTTATGTGCCACCAAGAAATCACACAGATCGGATAAAATCACAATTTTTATTTATTTACAAAATATAACAAATTTCATAAAACCATAATCATCAGTATATGGTCAGTGGAATTGAGTTACTAAAAACGGAGAGTACAAAAACTGGAGCAGCTCTGCATGGTAGCCATTTAGCTTCTAACTTCAGTTTGTTCAATTAAACTTTGACAAAAAAAACTGGAAGCTGCACCAAATTTTGCAATCTCCAATTCTAGTAAATCAACCTCAATATGTGGTATCAGACGTCTAATATCAACTTGCTTCTTCAGGATCCACACCTGTTGAAAATATAATGTCTCAATGGTTCTATAAAAAATATATCGACACAAAAATCAACAATAATACAAATATACTAAATGTATTAATCAATTATCTAAAACAAAGATTATCCCACAACAATTTTATAAAATATGATTTTTATTTATACAGATATAAAATGAACAGTTTTCTCAAGGTTTCAACAAATATTAAAAAATATGGTCCCCCTAATAAAACTATTACCCCCTCATTGTAGCACAGCTTGAAATATTGGAGGGATTGATGTGTGTATATATCAGGTCTTGTCCAATCCGTATAGTCAGAAATACAGAACTGGTAGTACGCTAGGGCACAAACAAAAACCCCTCATGGATTTCACAAGGGACAGACCAGGTAGGTAAAAAAGTACAAAATATTTTGTTACGAAATATAAAACAAGCATGGATAATCACATAGAAAAAGTATACAAATGACAAAAAGTGAAGCAATTTTACCTACATGGCCTGTCCCTTGGGAAATCCATGAGGGGTTTTGGTTTGTGTCCTAGGGCACTACCAGTTCTATAAATATCACTATTAGCGTTCACAGGTTCTCTTTATCGCGGGTATTATAGAATGTTACAAAGCTCAACGTGTTTTCTGTTTTTTGTTATTTGCTTCATCAAGAGCAAAGGAACTTGTCTAGATGCCTGTTAGTTTGACATGTCTTGCGATTTGCTTCATCAGGCCCAGTGAGGCATGTATAAGTTCTAAATGAACACAAAGGACAAAAATCAATAATTCAAACCAGGAACAAAATACCACAATATGAATATGCAATAACATCAAAATCCATATAATAAGTATACAGGTATTGCTCTTAACCAGCATTGTTTAATGCTAATGCAACCATAATTGGAACACAGGTCCAGCTGGGGATAATCGAATGAAAACTCACCTAATGGGAGTAATGGTAAGAAAATATATATGTGTATATATATTCCTGCTGAGGTGGATCCAATGGAGAAGGAGTTTGATGTCTTTGTTTGGAAACTGCAGAATGAACCACCGAGTGACTAATTCGTATATGGCGTATATCATCAAAGTAGTCCCTCAAATTTCATTTCTGTTGCACTACCATTACTCCCATTAGGTGAGTTTTCATTTGATTATCCCCAGCTGGACTTGTGTTCCAATTATGGTTGCTGGTTAAGAGCAATACCTGTATACTTATTATGTGGATTTTGATGTTATTGCATATTCACATTGTGTTTTTTTGTTCCTGGTTTGAATTATTGATTTTTGTCCTTTGTGTTCATTTAGAACTTATACATGGCTCACTGTTCCTGATGAAGCAAATCGCGAAACATGTCAAACTAACCGGCATCTAGACAAGTTCCTTTTTACAAATGTTTTCTCTGTGGTAATGTTATGTGTGTTATTACTATAGGAAGAGACAACTATGAGACTCTCCCTTAATTTTAATGTATTTAAATAAAAGTTTCTACTTTTTTATTTACCTATTTTGTCTATAATTTTTTGGCACCATAAAAATCCCTCCTTTTTCCTAAATTTTCTCTGTATTGAATGAACAAAGATACAAAAAGTATGGTATAGTATGCCTCTGCCCCGATCTCTCACCTCTGGGTCTGATAACTTTAAGTTTATCTTATTTACTCTTTGCTCTATGGCTGTGTGGAAACACGCATCTCTAAAATGTAACCACAGGAATAGACAGACAGAATATATCTAGTATTAATACTAAACCTAAAAAGGAAAATAAAACACACAAAGGGAACGTTTTCTGGCAAAGAAAGGATTGCCTGGAGACTTTTTTATAGTCAATAATC
Source organism: Glandirana rugosa (assembly GCA_018402905.1). Classification (NCBI taxonomy): domain Eukaryota; kingdom Metazoa; phylum Chordata; class Amphibia; order Anura; family Ranidae; genus Glandirana; species Glandirana rugosa. Next base: position 312,396 of record BLSH010118351.1, read on the forward strand.
AGCAAGAGGTAATATATATGATAATTTATGATATGTCATAACTATCATTAAAAAGGGGAAGATCGATTTGAAGCAGACAAAAGGAAAAAAAATAGTTTTTTTTATCAAAATAGATACTTCAGGAACAGAAAAAGTAACATGTCCGTCTCCTTTGTTTAAATTGCTAATGCTGACTGGAATGTTAAAACATAAAATCAATCAGTCTTAATGACCAATTATATATTCACACTGCAGCCTGCTATTTCGAATGCTGAAGAAATCTTTTTCCATTAGCCAACATGGAGAAATGAAAGATGCCTTCAACGTTCAGCTAAATGCTACTGTTAGAGAGCACGCTTGCTTTTCCCCGTATTTAAAGTGAATCTTTCAGTAATTTTGCAAATCTTCATTAATAATTTCCTGAGGTCACAATATACAATAATAATATGCTTCTATTGTTAAAAAAAAAAAAAAATCATCCTTTTCGCTTGATTTTTAGTGGCATGTAGGCAAGTGCAGTCTGCTTTCTCCACAGCAGGTGGCACTCAACTGCAGTGTCCATGCAGAGGGAGAGGAAGCCAAGAGTCCTCTATGGTTTCCTGGGTCACAGGAGGCAGCTATTCGATTGGTTGCTGGCACCTCATGTGACTCTGGCGGCCACCTTGGGTCAGGCAGAGTTTATTTAAGACCCTGAATCCAGGGCTTGGTGCGCATTTCGTGTGTGGCTAGAGTAGGGAAAGTGCTTAGTATCAGGGAAAGCTTTTGGAAGTGTAGGCAAAGTGCTGGAACATGCACTTCCCTTCTGGAAGCCCTCCCCCCACTTGGGTATGGATTGGCCCCGCTGTATTCCAACCCTCAAAACAGATGCAGTTGGCAGACCTCGGGTTTATTTTTACTGACACATCGCTATTACATGCTGTGAGTGTTCCTGGTTGGGTTGTCTTGCCACCGGGCCTGTTCTATATTACCAAACTCCAGTTACAATATATTTCTGGTTCTCTACGCTGGGACACTGAGTGTTTTCTGCCGCCGCACTAAGCTGCACCTAACCCACAGTCAGCCTACTGCAGGCAGAAGGAAGCATTTTGCCAGTCTCCTCTCCCTAATTGATCAGACTTCAACATTATAACTTTGTACAGTCACAAGGTTGGAGGATGCACACATTATTTTGCATACATGCAGCATAGGAAAGTAGACTGTATCTGGTGCTATGTCCACTTTGAAGAACAAATCTGGGCATGAGTACAGATGCTTGGGGATTGTACAGCAAACCTCCCAATATATACTAATTTAAGTAATCTTTGGCACTGGTGTTGTATAACACGTTGGCTACTTTTTTTCCCCAGTAAATTGCAGCACTGTAAATCACACCCTTGTAGGCAGGTACAGTTAGTTTGAGAACTTTGGGGGAACAGTTGGGGGTTGGCCCCTTCCTGTTCCAACATAATGCAAATCAAGGTCAATAAAGATATGGATGAGCGAGTTTGGGGTGGAGAAACTTGACTGGCCTGCACAGAGTCCTGACCTCAACCCGATAGAACACCTTTGGGATGAATTAGAATGGAGACTTCAAACCAGGCCTTCTCGCCCAACATCAGTGCCTGACCTCACAAATGCGCTTGTTTAAGAATGGTCAAACATTCCCATAGACACTCCTAAACCTTGTGGACATCCTTCCCAGAAGAGTTGAAGCTTTTATAGCTGCAAAGGGTGGGCCAACTCAATATTGAACTCTACGGACTAAGACTGGGATGCCATTAAAGTTCATGTGCATGTAAAGGCAGGTGTCCCAATACTTTTGATAATATAGTGTATTTTTCTATTCTGTGAAAAGGATGCAAGATGGTTTATGAATGGATGAGGGGACAGGAAGAGAAGAATAAATGATTGGATCCTTCAATGTACTGTTGCCAAAACTGTCAGCCGCAGTGAAAGAAAATAAAAGCTGACAGTTGTATGTTGTATTGGCATAAATAAAACAAGGATTTGTACTGTACCCAGCAGCCATCTGGATCTGCTATATAAAGCATTATCAAAAGTCTAAAAACAGTTTTGTTTTTTTCCTGGATTTGGATGACATAATTGACCCATTTGGTCAATGACATCACTTAGGAATTTTGATATACTCCACCTTCCAGGAAAATGAGCACGAGGGGTAGATTAGTATCCCTTCCCCATTCCCACACAGAGTTAAAAGGGAAAAGAATGTGGAAAAAAAGTATTTTATTGAAATAAAACACAATCACATACTTTTCAGCTTTAAAAAACAAAGTTGATAAACGGTAAATCCAGTGTTAATCAAGGCATCCAGTAATGTAATCTACCTCAATCATGATGACCTGTCACCTGCCAATATGTACACGCTGCACCCCCACCACTAACTAACAGATTCCCAGCTGCTGTTATTTAAATTTACTTTAGAGTGCACTGGTTAATATACAGAGAGCCTGCAAATATATCATTTTGAAAGGAATTTCAGACAAAACTTGTATGGTATGGAAGGGTAAGAACATATGTAAGGTTTTACTTCCTGTATTTTTCCTTTCTGGAGAAATGTATTTTAGTTTTGGTGACCACTGACACCAGGATAGAAAGGTCTAGGTTAACCTTTCTCAACCTTTTCAGCACAGAGGAACCCTTGAAATAATTCTCCGGTCTCGGGGAACCCCTGCTAAAAATTAAAAATCTACAACTCATGATACGTTAGTGTGATGGTCAATGGGAAGAATGCTCCTTACACTTGTGGTCATTGGGAAGAATTACCCCTTACAGATAGCTAAAAAGATCAATGGGGTCATTGGAAATTTAGAAATTGACCATTTCTCAAGGAACCCCTAGCAACCTCTGGAGGAACCCAGGGATCCACGGAACCCTGGTTGAGAATCACTGGTCTAGGTCATGAATATTGATTTGACTCCATCAATCCTTGATGGTGTTGTTCAAAACTATGATATATGTTTGGTAGCACCTTTTCAAGACTAGTACAGATTCCAAAAGGAGATACCCCAATGGGGCAGCAGGACTTCAATGGATGTGAGGTTGTCACTGAGATAGGCATGTACAAATTTGATTAAAATGAATATTTTTTTTATTATACATAAAGGTTAAAAACCCATACATGAGTCATCAAAACGGTATCACCTTTTTAAAAATGTGAGTATACCAAACAAGCACCAACTACATCAGCTGTTAAACATAGATCCATATAAGCTACTTATTAAAGTGGTTTGGTAAAGAGGCTCTTGACTGAATAAGGTTGCAGATGATCTGGGTAGAAGCTGTCATCTAGACCTTGGAAGTTGAATCTTTGCCCTGGGACTTGGGTATCTGTCACGTACCTGGTGGTGGAGTCTGGCTTATGCAGAAGGCAACCTCTCTTACGGCCCTGGTTCCAGAACCCCTGATAGAGCAGACAGGGAGCGCTGGAGCACAGGGGATCTACTGTCGAAGATGGGTCTAGTAGACGTTGGAATAAGTCAGTTCTCGGAGAAATGGTTTGGTGAAATTATTCATCGAATATACCTAGATACAAATTGTCGACTACATCAACCACGAACAAACCATATGAGTGTAAAAATTTTTCCACTATGGCAAAACTACTGAGTACATACCCAAAAATTGGAAATACATATTATTTTTTTTATAAGTAAAATTAGTTTAAACATGTACGGATAGAGTCACTGTTGGAGTGTAGGTAACTTCAGGACGACGGGGTAACCCCATAGAGGAAAACCTTAGACATGATCAGA